>ML787686.1:273780-285469 GCA_009831015.1 Picea engelmannii | reverse complement strand
GATTTTTGCACTATTTCCTTGGCCTCCAAGTTTTGAAAATCGAGGAAGGGATTTTTCTTTCCTAGTCTAAGTATGCTTGTGACCTTCTTTGTCGCTTTTACATGGAATATTATAAACCAACCCCTTCTCCCTTCCGGTATGGAGTCAAACTTGTTGCCACCTGTACTTCTCCTGAAGTTGATGCCACTTTGTACAGTTAGTTAGTTGTATCCTCTTATACTTGACTCATACCCATCCTAATCTTTTCTTTGTTGTTGGCATTGTTTCCCGGTATATGAAAACACCCCATGAAATCATTGGAAAGAAACTAAGAGGATACTTTGGTATGTTTGGGGTACAATTGATTTCGGGATACATTACATTTTAGAGGGGATTCCTTTATTGGTTGGTTTCACTGCTTCATATTGGGCTGGTGACCCCGATGATTGGAAGTCTACTGCAGGTTATGTTTTCAGCCTTGGTTCAGGACCTATCACTTGGGCCTGTAATAAACAACATACTATTTCTCTTTCTTTAGCACAATTAAAGTATCAAGCAATAGTTAATGCAAGTTAGGAAGCCTTGTGGCTTCGACATATCCCTTTAGAGTTTGGATTCCAACAACAACATCCAACCAAACTTTTTGTGCAACAATCAAAGTGTCATCAAGCTCACCAAATATCCAATTCAACATCAGTGCAACAAACACATCGAGATACACATTCACTTCATTAGAAATATCATTCATGATTGAGTTATTGAAGTGCTCTTCTGCCCTACAAAAGATCAAGTTGTAGAAATTTTCACAAAGTCTCTTACATAAGCGAAGTTTTCCAAACTTTGATTTATGTTAGGATTTCAAGAAGTTGTCATTAAGGGGGGATAGGCTCTAATGCCTTCTTCCTTCTCCTATTGTGTCATGTTTGTAAATCCTTCAATCCTATCCCAAGTTGTTCTCAAGGGGGGATGTTAGGATATTTAGACACATAGGAGTTAGTTAAGATCAACTTAATCTAATGTGTCGTTAGGTAAAAGTGTGTTTCCTAGTGCGTTTATTTAGTATGCATTAGTATGTGTTGTTCCTCAGGTTGTTCTTATAAATAACAATGCCAAGGCACCCAATGAGGCCCTTTAGGAGCCTCTTCCCACTTTAGGCTCTCTTAGAAAAATCTAGGAGCTAGAGGGGGTATCCCTTGTAAAATTAAATATGAAAGGTAGGTAAGATTTAAAGAAATATCATAATCAATCAAAATACCCAACAACATCAATGAGGTAATGAAAGCAAACCACTTTGTCCAATGAATATCAGACTATATCAAATAAAACGAGACCTTAGTTCACTTCAAATCAGAAAGAAATAAACCAGATCTTATCACTTCATGGTTAAGAACCATGTTCTCAAAGATAAAGTGGTCACAAAAAAATAAATAAAAGAAAATAACTAGTACCATTACAAAAAGATTCCTTGAACAACATTTGCATCATATACAATAGTGAATACCTGGTATATTAGACTAACAAATATCATTCATATAAATCTCTATAGAAAGACAATGTCAAGCCAACCCTATATGTTAACTTAAAAACCATCATTCTAAAATGAATAAACTTCAAAGGATGATCATGTCAATCCTATGAAAAAGATTCATACTCTAATCAATTGATATACAAGAGAAGTAAAAATACATATAAACGAAAGTAAAACACTAACATAACATAAATGCCAATACAAATTGGTGCCAAATCTTATTTCAAAATAAAAAAAAGATGATATTAAAGATTTGAAAGATCATCATTCTCATGGTAGCAAATTCTCAGAAAGCAGTGTATGTATTTCAATAAAATGCCGACATTATGCTCTTTCTTTCACAATATGAGCTTTAAAATCAAAAAATGTTAATTGGGTTTTGATTTCTTACCTTTTTTTTGGTATGAATGGCAGACATTTAGGTTTTACCAGTATCATAACTCCTCTCACAGACTCTCCCAAGTGAATAATGACCTAAACTGCCACTCTTTATGTAATTAGTATTATTTCAATGATCTACAGATGCAAACTTAATTGAATTTAAGGTGCAAATGTGTGAGATTTCAATCAATTGATGTAATGCACCATAACTTTAACCATGAACGATAAGTGGAATCCACATGTTGTCACCTGATTAGTTCAAATAGTACATAATCCTTTAAATTCTATGCATGTTTAGTCCTGAAAGGATTTTGAACCGTTATATTAAACTCTTACTTAACCATTATATTTTCGGATGCACAAGAATTCATTAACTGGTGGTTAAGTTTGAGCACAAATTTGATTAGGGCTGTCGATCTTGATGGTGTTAGAACTATAAGATATTTTGGGTATCAACTATCTAATTAAAACATGGGTAACTTCATTTTCGAAAATGACTAAGATTCATTGATTGCATTAATTTTGGATCGTTAGATCTGTTGGGTATGAAGTGTGTGATTAACATGATTGGAACTTTGTGCACGAGAGTTAATACTGCTCGTTTATTTCACACTTTAAAGGATGGATAGATTCYGAGTTCGATCAACTTAGAAGATTATAATATTTAGTGCTTTTTTGAACAATTTTTTTTWATAATTGAATATAACAAGTTAATAAAATGAACCGAACTAGGTAATAACTAGAGAAAATATTTGCTTTCTTTCATAAAATAATTAAGGATMAAATTTAGTTACAACAATATGCATTCATAGTTAGGTAATCCGACGGTCATGATATGTTCCCAACATAGAGTGATCCGATGGATCATATTCGCCTCGATCTTAATGGATACATTAATCAATGGCTTAACATATGATTGGTCCATGATCTCTATTTAAAGAGCATGGATGGTCATTTGTTGATGATCAATTGTGAGAAACTCTCTTGTAAAATCTCTCTATAAATTTTCTTTTGCATTAATAAATTGCTCCAAGTGGCCATGTTGGCTGGGGCCATGGATATTTTCCCGTAGGGGTTTTATGTAATATCCCAAATCCGCAGATCTGGATGTTAAATCTCTACTTACCTTGTTTGTCACAGATCTGATACTCTTTGGGTGGTTGAATGGGTTATTTAGGTTTTTGACTACATTTTATAACTTGAATTTAACATGCGTGGTGATTTTTCATGTGGTTTTAGGTGGAACAACTTGTTTAAAATATATTGAATAGTCAAGCAATTACAATAATGACATGCATGTAGAAAACTTCACACACGGACTGCATGCATGTAAAAATAACCAAACCAATCTTCAGTTAGAGCTTCAAATGACTATATCTATACTGGAATACTAGTAAAAGCATCGAACAATACCTATAAATAACATGCATCGCTAGTTCATTGGCATGAAATATCGATCTGTGACATGCGTCGGTTTACTGCTACATGCAACGTTGGATCTGCTGTCGAAAGATTAATCTAATGCATGCACGAGCAATACTCCTCCAAATCTGATGAGATCTATCCCAATGAAGTTTCCTTCTTCCCTAGAAGACTCACCCTGGATGGATCTACTGTTGCTAGGCTCCTAGATCTCTCTATCACTTCTGAAAGTAATCTGTCCAACTGCTGGGAATGCCCTCATGATGGATAAAACTAAAAGAGTCACCCAAGTAGATTCCACCATCATAAGCTGATGGAACATGTCTCGAATGGAGCGCCCCGCCTCCCTCTCCAATGGGTTAGAAGGAATATGGCTCGCTATCCCTTTGGATGAGTAGATCTGAGAATCTGTGATCTCTCCTCTCTCTATCAAACACGTTGCAACTCCATGCACTGAATGTGACATCCTGATGGATAGAAGGCTCGGAAAAATGTGCTATATGGATCAAATGAAGTGCATTCCCCTGATCTCAAATGGGTTCTGAGGGTTTATGTTCGCTAGGCATCCTCAGAAAGAGCGACCCACTATACCTTTGATGTCTCCTCTATAACTCACACTAGAATCTGAGTGCTGGAGTTGGATCTCTGATCTCCAAACTCAATCTGAATGTAGATATGTAATGAAAGCAATGGAGAACCTATGCGGTTTCCCTAACTGGATAGGGTGTGTCTCTCAACACTGAATCCAATCCCTCGTTGTCTTCCTCATGGAATCCATAAATATCCTCAAATTCACCTGAATCCAGGTTTCTCCTTGGAGCTCTGGTTTCATTTCTCAAATCATCAATAATGACCCATTAGGTCGCTTTTCCTCTTCTTATATCCACTGAAACCCTAATTATTTGTTGATTTTTCACTTAAGTAGTTTTCCTAAGTTTTCTAATTTAATATTCACTTAAGCGCTTAATTACCTTTTTCCACTTAATCACTTAATGTCACTTTCAAATTATAACATTTCCTTAGTGAAATGACATCAAATGAACATTTTATTCTGTTACTCCTAGCTATAGTCTAAAGGGAATGTTTAGAATACTAAGCCATCCTCTCTAGAGTCCTCACTATGAAAGGGACATTACAATCCTCCCTTCCCGAGATTACTTGTCCTCAAGCAACATCAATCCAGGGTGCTGCAAAATATGATCATTCTCCTAAGTAGCATCCTCTACTAGAAGTCCTCTCCATATGACCAAACACTCTCTAATGACCTGGCTCCTCAATTTTCTCTCTCTGAACTCCAATATCTCCTCCAGAACCAACTCTAATTGTCCCTCCTCATCCAAAGGTGGTAGCTCCTCATAAGTTCTAATGAACTATCCCACCGCTTTCTTGAGGAAAGAAATGTGGAACATGTTGTGAATCTCGCTCCCCTTTGGTAGTTCTAACTCGTAGGAAACTTCACCTACCCTGTGTATGACCCTATATGGTCCATATAAAATGGGTTTAAGCTTCTCTGCCCCACTCATCTTCAAAGATGACTTCCTGTATGGTTGTAGCCTCAGGAATACTAGATCCCCAATCTCAAAGCTATGTTCTATCCCGTTTCTGTCTGCATTCACCTTTTGTTGATTATGTGACACCTGTAGATTGTCCTTTAATACCTTAAGAATCTCTTGACTCTCTGTTATCCTGTATTTTTCCTTGGGAGCCCTGCTGTCTCCAAAAAACAAATCAATCAAAGTGGGAGCATCATATCCATATAATTCTTTGAATGGGGTCATACCTATGGAAACGTGGAAGGTAGTGTTGTAACAATGCTCTCCAAGATGTAACCACCTTACCCACACTTTATGCTATCCACTCACATAGTTCCTCATGTATCCCTCTATCAAATTATTGACTATCTCAATCTTCCCATTAGTCCAGGGGTGGTAACTGGTGCTGGATGTCAACTCTGTACCAACCAATTTGAATAAATCCTGCCAAAATGTGATGATGATCTGTCTTCCTCTGTCACTGACTATGCTCCATGGAAACCTGTGAGGTATGAATATATATATGAAAAACAACTCTACCACTTGGACTGCGCTGTAGTCTGTAGGAATCGCGAAAAAGTGCACAAATTTGGTCAATCTTTCAACCACTAGAAATATGCAGTCCTTAACCTGCGCCTTAGATAGGCCTATAATAAAGTCCATGGATATAATTTTCCATTTATGCTCCAGAATAGGGAGTGGATGAAGAAACCTGTTGGGAGTGTCTGTTCTGACATGTTCTACTGACAAGACACACACTCGACAATATGTCTCATCACATCCTTCTTGAGACCCTTCCAAGAGAACCTCTCCTTGACCTTCTTGTATGTCTTGAAGTATCCCTGATGGCCTACTAAAGGTGAGTCATGTACTGCCACCAAGATATTATTTTTGAGACTAGATCCAAGAAAAAGGTAGACTTGGTCTTTATATAAGATGACCTCATCTATGACTCTGTACTTGTTGTCCTTTACCTATCCATCCAATAACTCACATGTGAACTTATTATTGGAATACTCTACTTACAAATGTGATTTCAAATATGCTAAGATCTCCATCTCGATGGTGTTCTCAAACCCTCTGTCTGGGGGTCTCCCTGGCGACATCATACTAAAAAATTGCTCACACTGACTAAAAAAATCCATGATCTCTTCCTGATACTGCTGACAATTGTCTGAATCCCTCTGCGTGGTGATCACACACTCTACTGCATATGCTACTCCCCCATGCCTAAAGATCCTCTCTATCCTCTTTTTTGACACTATCCTAGGTCCCCTTGTTGACATACCCCTCAGTACAATCTTTTTCCCCTTAGTTTCTCTGAATCCCATCTCAAGTTGTTGGTAATTGGTATAAATATTTCCCAAGGTGATCAAGCATTGGACTCCCAATACCACATCTATGTTAGAAAGGTTAACCACATAGAATGTATCCTTCACTATGTAGTTGCTCAGATGTACCTCTAAGTTTGGAACTCGATCCAAACACTCTACCATGTGACCATTAGCTACTGCAACATCAAAACCCTCAAACTCCTCAATTTGCAGTGCTCTCCTAGCTACCAGTGAAATGCCGATGAAACTGTGGGTTGCCCCACCATCTATCAAGAAAATGATGCACTGTCCCTGAATAATCCCTATGATCATGAGTGTGTCATACCTAGGGACTCCGAAAAGGGTCACTATGACTCCTTCTTTCACTGGTGCTCGTCTCTTAGCCTTCTCGCGAGGCTATGGCTCTACCAGTGGTTGTGCCCCTACTAGTGTCAATGGTATCCTTGGAGGCTCCTCCTCCTCATGCAATGACTCCTCCTTTGAGCTAGTGGACTCACTATCATGTGCCTGACTACCCTGTTCCTCCTCATCACTGTCTGATGCAACCTCAATGTAGTGGATTTGTCCCTTTCCCATACACCTATGGCCGGGGATCCATGGATATCTACAGTTGAAGCATAGCTTCTTCCTCATAAGCTCAAGACTCGTATCATCATCCAACTTATCCTTACCCTTCCACTCTCTCTAGAATGGTTTCCTATGCTGTCCCTTCTATGGCACAAAGGGTTTGGAATTTTTTTTGGTTTTCGACATTGAGTCTGCTAGATATCTAGTGCATAGGATGGCATCCTGTAATGTGTGAGGTCTGTAGGCCTTCACCCATCCTCTCAAGGTTTCTGTGAGACCCTCAGTGAAAAGCATGATCAGTATAGGATCTGAAATGTCTGTCACTATTACGACTATTCTCTGAAACTCTATGATAAATGCATCAGGTGTACCCTTTTGTCTCAACTGGGCTAATTCCTTAAGTGGAGCTTTGGATCCCTCATGTCAAACTTTTCTATAAGTCTCTCCATGAGATCCCTGTATGAGGTGATGTGATTGTGACCCAACATCAACAGTCCATGGTGCCACCACTCATGGGCCTCTCCCTCCAAATGAAAAGTAGCGAAATTGATGGCTTCAATTTTTGTCATCTGGTTGAGCTTATAGTACGTGTCGAGTTTCTTTACCCAAGATCTGGAAATACATATGGATGATCCATCAAAAGAAGGTATAGTGAGTTTCCCTACTTTTCGAATGAACTCCATTTTATGTACCTACTGCTGATGTTGTCCTCCCCTTTAAGTATCTCTAGGATGGTTCTTTAGTCTAAGTCCACAATACTCTACTAAAGTCATGTCATTAAGGAACTCTAGCCCTAGGGCTACATAATCTCTCCTGTAATCAACAATATTCTTTGCTTGTGTGGTCAGTCTCTGTGCTACTAGCTGTTGTGCTTCTACTGGAAGTGCTCTTTGAAATCTAGGGAATAATGGCCTGGGAATCCTACTCAATGAGGTGTAGGTGCGAGTAGGTGAATGGGGTCTACTACATGCCCCTGAGTTCCCCTGTGCTACATGGAAGAGATTTTCTCCTGGAATGTTCCCTGTAGCCAATCTATCTGCCATCTGTGCCAAAGACTGAGTTATGGCTTGTTGACTAATCACCAAATTCTTAATAACCTACATGAATTCCACTTCTCGGCCCATGGGTGCTTTGCCAATACCTTTGGGCCTTTCATATCTGTCTCCCATCCTCTTCTCTGCCTCAAGCTCTTCCTCACGCTATGCCATTCTGTTTGCTTCCCATTGTGCCTCTTCCTCTTCCTTTGAACTATGAGAAAAGGGGGGATAATCTAATCTTGGTCCTCTCCTCTCTCTGTACTTATTGAAAGTGAATAATTCATCACCTATATGCTCATGCCACCCTAGGTTCTCTGCTGAACTTATGGAAACTATAGTCATAGACTGGCATGACTAAAGCTTTGATAGCACTTGTAATATACCAAATCCGTAGATCTGGATATTAACTCTCTAGTGACCTTGTCTGTTGCATATATGATACTCTTTTGGTGGTTTAATGGGTTATTTAGGTTTTTGACTACGTTTGATAACTTGAATTTAACATGCGTGGTGATTTTGCATGTAGTTTTAGGTGGATTAACTTGTTTAAGATATAATGAGTAGTCAAGCAATTACAATAATGACATGCATGTGCAAAACTTCACACACATACTGCATGCATGTAAAAATACCCAAACCAATCTTCAATTAGACCTTCAAATGACTAGATATATACTAGAATACTAGTAAAATCATGGAGCAATACCTATAAATAACATGCGTCGCTAGATCATTGGCATGCAAGCCCGATCCATGACATGCATGGGTTTACTACTACATGCAACACTGGATCTGCTGCCAGAAGATGAATTTGATGCATGCACGAGTAAGAATCCTCCGAATCTGATGAGATTTTTCCTAATGAACTCACATTCTTCCCTAGAAGACTCACCCTAGAAGGATCTTCTGCTGCTAGGCTCTTGGATCTCTCAGTCACTGCCGGAAGTAATCTGTACAATTGCTAGG
The DNA here is from genome assembly GCA_009831015.1 of Picea engelmannii. NCBI lineage: Eukaryota > Viridiplantae > Streptophyta > Pinopsida > Pinales > Pinaceae > Picea > Picea engelmannii. The sequence continues at coordinate 276,723 of ML787686.1, read as the reverse complement.
ACTGCCCTCATGCTGGCTAACACTCAAAGAGTTGGACAAGTAGATTCCACTATGATAATTTTATGGAACCTATCTCGAATGGAGAACCCTACCTCCCTATCCAATGGGTTGGAAGGAATTTGGCTCGCTAACCCTTTGGATGAGTAGATATGCGAATCTCTGATCTCTCCTCTATTTGTCAAACATGATGCAACTCCATCAACTGAATCTGACGCTATGATGTCTAGAAGGCTCGAAAAAATGTGCTGTATGGCTCAAATGAAGCGCCTTCCCCTGATCTCAAATGGGTTCCGAGGGTTTATGTTTGATAGGCCTCCTCACAAAGAGAAACCCACTATACATCTGATGTCTCCTATAGAAATCACATTGGAATTTGACTATTGGAGCTAGACCTATGATCTCCACGCTCAATATGAATTTATATTTGTAATGAAAGTAATGGAAAACTTGTGTGGTCTCCCCGACTGGCTAGGGTGTGTCTCCCAACACTGAATCCAATACCTCGGTGTCTTCCTCCTGGAATCCACAAGTATCCTCAAATTCTCCTGAATTTGGGTTTCTCCTCAAAGCTTTACTTTCACTTCTCAAATAATCAATAGTGACCCTATTGATTAATTGGGTTAGTTTTCATTGATGTCAACCCTTGAAGAAAGTCCGGTAGTGAATTTTGGTAACACAAAGGTTTGGGTAATGGACCCAAATTTGTATAATGGATAATGGTATAAGTTTTGATCTACTTGCAGGTAAGACTATTCTAGATGGATAGTACATGTCATTCCATTTCCGATGGTATGTGGAACATCGCATAACTCCTCATGGTTAGAGAGTTATGGCCATGTGAAGTTGGAGAACCTTCATGAGTCATTTAGAAGCCCTAAAAGGTCAAAGTAGTCAAAGTGTTTGCAAAGAATAAATTATTTAAATAATAAAGTGAAGTGATGAGTGTACTATAAGTCAAAGAGGATGCAAAAGAAATTATTGAAATAATAAAGTTAATGGAGAACTCCCTAAAATAAGAAAAGTGGTTTAAGATATTTTAGAAGGTAAATAATAAAGTGAAGTGACGAGTGTACTATAAGTCAAAGTGGATACAAAAGAAATTATTTAAATAATAAATTTAATGGAGAAATTACTAAGTGGACAAGTGGTTAGAATTTGGTTAACCCTAAAATAAGGAAAGCGGGTTAAGATGGTTAAAAGGTAACCCCTTGAGGAAGCTACATGAAAGTATAAATAAGAGGCAAGGCTCTCTCATTTGAAACACACTTGAATATAATTGAATATATAATTTTGTGAAAGGTTATTTGGGCAGGTATTATTGATAGAGAAAAATTGCAGTAGGAAAAGTGCGGCAAGAAAAAGTGCGGCAGAAAAATCATGGCAGAAAAAGTGTGACAGAAAAATCGCAGCAAAAAAATCGTGGCAGAAAAAGTGCGGCAGAAAAATCACTGCAACAACATGGTTGGGGTCTATTTATGAGAGATATGATACATCTTGTTTGAGATATGTTTTGTGATCTAGGGTTTAGCTCTTGAGATGGTATTGGATGTTCAGTATTGGTGCATATATCATATTTGTTGAGGGATACGGTTGATATTTTGTTGTTGGTATTTGGCATATGAGTATTGGTCTTTTGGTTGTGATGTGTTGTTGAAGTTGTTGGTTTAGCTTGAGGCTACATAATAGTGAGGTTGTGGCACATGGTTTGATGTAAGGGTTTATGGTATTTAGTTTATCGATAGAGTGATGAATTGTTAGATAATGTTTGATGGTTATATTGGTGTATGTCTTTGGTATATGGTTGAGGTACATGTTGGGTACATGGTTGAGACAAGTAGTTGATGAGTTGACACATACATGATGTGTATAGTTGATGAGTTGGCACATACATGAGGTGTATAGTTGATGATGTTGGTACATCTTGATGTGTCAAGGTTGATGCATGATACATGGTTGTTCAGGTTATTGGTACAAGTTGTTTGGTGCAGGTTGATTGGTATAGGTTGTTTGGTGCAATTTGATTGGTATAAGTTGTTACAGGTTATTGGTACAGGTTGACAGTGGCAGTGGTTGATTCAGTGACAATGACATGTTGTCTACATTTGGCATTTTATTTCAGGGCAGTTGGATGGGGCAAGGACAGGTGGTTGTAGCCACCTTCTGGTTGTAGCCAAAGAACTTAGGGGGTTGTAGCCTCCTTCTGGTTGTAGCCAGAGAATTGGGGAGTTGGAGCTTCCCTTAGGTTGTAGCCTGAGAAACTAGGGGGTTGGAGCCTCCTTCCATTTGCAGCTGGAAAACAAAGGAAGTTGGTTCTTCCAATGAATGTAATTCTTCAAGACATATAAGAAAAAAACATTCCATGGTTTTCTCCCGCTTTGGGTTTCCACGTAAAAACATTGGTGTACTGTGTATGTGTATGATTTATCATTTGTTCATTGTTTATTTACTCTGCAATTATTAGATGATAATGCTACACTAATATAAAACTTGCATTATATGGTTAAAAATGATTAAATTTCTCTATTACTGATTCACCCCCCCTCTCAGTAATCCAACAATTGGTATTAGAGTGAGGTTCCTTTAGAAATCAGTTTAACCACTGAAAGGAAGATCATGGAGAGCAAAAAATTCTATAAAAATGGAATACCACAGTTTGATGGACATAAGTATGCATTTTGGAGCATAAGGATGAAGACATATATACAGGCATAGGGATTTGAAATTTGGTAATCAATTGTAGATGGATACACAATACCAGCAGTTCTGCCAACAAATGAAAAAGTAGTGAAACTCGGTCAGAATAATTCCGAAGCCACAAATGCACTTCTGAATGGTCTTAGTGAAACGGTATTCACCAAAGTTGCACATTGTGAATCTGCTAAAGAGATTTGGGACAAACTTCAAAATATTTATGAAGGAGGTTCAAAAGTCAAAGCAGTAAAG
>ML787686.1:177584-189781 GCA_009831015.1 Picea engelmannii | reverse complement strand
TAGTATGCAAGAAGCTAGCTCTAAGAGACATAGAATGGAGCGTCAGAGAAGTAGAGGCAGGGCATTCCTAGATCACCTAAAAATTCCCCCCTTTCTTATTGACCAATGAAGAAACCATTGTAAGCATGAGATTATTCTATCTTTCTAGAGCTTCTATCTTGAGCCTAAGCTTTTGTAATTTTTGTTCTTTGGATAACATTTTCTGACCCACAAACATTTTTCTTATGCCAATATAGCTCTAGAGTTCTACATTTTTTTGTTCCTTGGAATAGTTGAACTCATATCATGCACAAAAGTGTTACAGATTATTTCCTCTTCAGACAAGTGAAATCTCCCTTGGATTATCGGACCCCTATTACCAAGACAAAAAAATACAAATGGTTGTTATATTCCTTTCAGATCTAATCCAAGCTAATTGAATGAGAAGAAGAGGAGTGTGACATACCTTATCTCGACATTTTTACTTTGTGCTCTCGCTCTAGGACTTGATTCCCAAGATCCTTAAGGTAGAACATATCCTGCAAAGAGTGACAAAGATATATTTCTTCTACTCTATATAATCAAGCAAATAGATATATCTATGAAGATTGAAAAACAATAGACACATAGATGCAAAAGTACACATACTTAAAGGAAATAGGCCAAGTATATTAATTTGAAAACCAAAAGAAGATACTTACAATATGAGTTTGAAGATGTAGTAGTTGCTCTAGGCTCTCCTTATCCAACCCTTTGCTTGAACAAAATAAGATAAAATAATGATGCTATTATTGATTTATCCCCCCCTTTTCCCATGGAAATGCTTTCAATTTATAGGCATGATAAGTACAAATACAATGAGAAAATGAGGGGTATGTATGAGGAGAGATACCCTTGAATTTTGGATCAGATCCTAGGGTGAAACCCAAGCATGAGGGTCGAACATAACCAACCCAATCTGAGAGAGATGGCCCATAGAATTTGGTGGAGAAGATCCCCCTTTTTCCTTAACAAGAATGGACTTCCCATATGGTGAGAGAGAGGGTTCCATCCTAGAAATACCGCTCCTATAACATGGCAGAGGGGGTGTCATGGAACTCCCCCAGTATGGTCAGGGGGCACCACCCTTCATAAATTAAAAAAAAATAAGTTGAATTTTCCAAGTAAAATATGTGTTTCAATGCCAAATGCTGAGGATTTTCTCTCTAACATGTTTAGAAGGTTTTAATAATTTTTTTTATGGTGTCATTTGAGTTGCGACAGTTACTAGAATCCCGTAGAGAATGTTACGACACTTGCAGTAATTGGGGTGAGACCGTTGTGACACTTGTGAAACTTGCGATGTGACGTTTGCACCACATGCGACACTTGCGATGCAAAGCTTCTGCCACATGAGACACTTAATGAAAGCGTGGAAAATTGAAGTGTAACATATTTCCCCCCAAAGTGTGAAGTCGGAAATTGATGGCCTAAACACTTTATAGATTATGCAAGGGTGGTGGAGTCGGAGAACTTGGTAGAAGATGAAAATAAACATAAAAAAATATTAATGTATATTTCATTACCGAAGAAGGAATACCTATGCTCGGAACATAAATGACTCAAAGCATGGTCGTCGAGTAATACACTGTAGATCCATGGTGATATTGACTAAGGAAATGGCCACCAAACATACATTATGGATCCATTTCTGTATGACATGAATTGATTACAGCCATGAAATAATACACAGTGTAGCTACAATATGATAAGAACATAGCCACATGCCAATACACATGGGATCTATGTATATCTCCATCGTAACATGAGAAATGTAAATAAAATGGTGATTACTCAACCCAGGGTCTTCGATATGATCCCAAAGTAGTATGATTCTATCTGTGAGAATAAATGTTTTGATGTTGAACATGGTATAAACCGCTTGATTACCCGTCATTGATGTAGACCATTAACAAGCGTGATGGAAATCATCAATGAGGTCAACGATTCCCAATGTACTTATAGTACATTCTAATGAACGTGAATATTGAGTTGAAGTCAACAATTTGTGGAGTTAATCAATCATGGGTCATTGATGTAAACCCATTGTCGAGAGCGAGGAGGCCTGCCATTGAGGCATGCAGGTTCCAAGGAAATTTTTTGTTTCTAATTTGAATTCCTAGAGAATGTAATGAATTCGACAGGAAAAGACTCATCAAAGGAGGGCCTTGATTCATCCCCCATCATTGCCATGAAACGGTCACAATAAAGTGATATGAGATTGGAAATAAGGAATGACACAAGATTGAAAACTGGTAATATTGTGGATGGTCAATTTGAAGTGAAAAACTTCCCTTGAACATTATGAGGCATGACAAAAGACTTGGCATCTTTTGACTCATTTGAGAAAATGACCAAAACATAGTGCGACAATGGTTGGGGGAATCTTTGGATGAGCCAAAGGATTTACATGACTCATGGGATTGGTGTGACTCAAGGAAGGGTGAAATAACAAAGTATAAGGTGAGATGAAAATAGGTGCCATGTTCAAGGGTAAAAAATACAACTTTCTTAAAGGTTTCAAAAACACTTGACCCACTTCCTTCAATTCCCCCCCCATCCAGATAGATGTGTACCTATTTCTTTTTTATCGAGCTTGAGGAGGATAACATGTGCTTGGTATAACTCAACTTCAGTAAGTTCCTCTTCCAATGTTTTACGAACTAGAAGAATTAAGGGTTCGTTCCCAGAAAGGCCATCCAATGTATAATTTTACGAGTCTAGAGAAGGAAAACTCGATTTTTTTTCATGTTTAGGGAGTTTGAAAAGAACTTAAAGAAAACTCCATGGATGTTCTTTTTCCTAATTTTATTCTCTGAAGCCCGAAAAGCATAAAATAATACGATGGAGAACTCTTCTACTCGATATTGACTAGAGTATTCCTTTTTCGTAGTTAGTCTATTAGGACTAAAAAAGGGTTAAACTATCACCCAACATATGACTCTTCATATTTTAATGAGCTCAAATAATGACAAAGTTTGCTTGAAGACATTACAAGGTGACAAAAACATGATTCTGCTTCATATGTTCCTGCATAAATAAGTTATCCTGGGCAAAAAATGTCAGCAATTCCTTTAAAAAACAACGATAATTGCGAAAAGAACAAATGATAGGTAATATAGATGTGAATAAGGGCTAGATAAAACTATTTTGCAAAAGGTAAAAAGTCATTTTGGGTAAAAATTTTGGTTCATTTTCACCTTTCACTTGTAATTGCCTTCTTCACTTGAGTTTTTTTCCCATTTGGAGCGATTTTTTTGGCATTGATTGTAGGAGCTACAAGCCATAATTTTGTGTTTCATTTGGACCAGGTTAGAGATACAATCCTCCTCTTCATTTTCCATGGTATTATTTTTCATTTTGATGCATGTTTCAGTGGTTTTGAGCTCTTAAGAGACCTCTAATGCACCCTACTAGGGTGGCACTCACCTAATGTATCGTGAGGGGAGAAATCCTATATCTTGGTGCCCTTGTACCCATGATTAGGGGGCACCAATGTTCTATAAATTCTTGTAGGAGGTGCTAGGCACAAAACTCAATTTTTTCTTGCATTTTAACCTTTGAAAAAGCGTTTCCTTTGTTTGGGATTTTGGCTAATGCATTTTACTGTTTATTTGGAGGTATTTTATCAGCCAAAATGCTTGAATGGAATGAAAGAGAGCATGAGAATGATGATTTGGCCACCTTATATGTCCCTCAAGAAAGGGCATATCTCTGGAATTGTGGGCTTTTGAAATACTTCAAGATACAAAATATGCAAAAATAAGTACTTCTCCTTGAGCATTTGATTGGATCATGGGATGTTGATGAGCAGGCCTTCCGCGTGGGATATAACATGTTGTAGATTGACATTGAGGATGTGTATTTTCTGATGGGTATCACAAGGAGAGGGGAACCCATCATCCTATCCAGTCATCAGACCATGCCACAACAAACATATGCGTATATAACATAGTTTTGTGTGCCAGGATCACACAAAGAGAGTGGGAGGATATCAATCAAGGATGTGAGGGACCTCCCACTACGATATATCCTATTTAATTTGATAATGAATTAGTAATGGTATTGAGTTCACTTAGTATGTGTTGGCATTCTACATAAGTAAAAAACCTTTCGAGACGACGAACCCTCAAGTAGAGACGTAGAAAAATTGGATTACATATGGATTAGTTGGGAATCAAGGCTAATGATTATTTGAGATATGTCAAGAGAGGTGACCTCAGTCAAAAGTCTGATAATGGCATGATATTCTGCAAGGTTATTGGTTGTAGGTCCAAGATAGGTCCCTCTTGAGCTCACCAACTCGCCAAAATGGTAAATGGTCCAATATGTAGAAGCTAAGTTATGGGTATGTTGGCTAGCACCATTTGAAAATCTAAAATGTATAGGGAAGGATGTCAACATTTGCGCATTCAAGCAAAAATAAGGGTATAAGCAACTAAGGATGAAACAAAACTCATTCACGCAAAAGAAAAAAAACACACCAAACCAAAACATATGGTACAATAATGTACAAAGCACATATACAAGTTTTTCTAAACGTAGTGTTTTTTCAAGTACAGCCTGTTGCGAGGCTCAGTGAGAGGGATTCCATCATAATCAATCATCTCACATGCACCTTTTTTTAGCATGCATTTTATGATGTAAGGTCCATGCCACATAGGTTCTATATTCCCCGCTCCAAGTTTATCATATGGTCTTGGTCATAGTCCAGGACCAAATCTCCTTTTGAAAATATGCGAGGTCAAATGGATTTATCATATTCGGTATTGATGCATTTTTTATATGTTTTTTTAATAAGAGAAACATCATGACAGGTTTCAACCAACTTCGTTAGGTATAGTAAACACTCTTCTTCTGCAGAGGTGTTGGGAAGGAGCTCTAAGGCTATTTTTAGAGAATGAATCTCACATTCAATCGACAACAACACTTATAATCCATATACCAATTGGAAAGGTGTGAATCCAATGGTGGTTTTAACTGAAGTCTGATAGGATTAGAATTCTTAGAAGAGTAGCCAATGCCAAGTGGTTTTGTTCACCCCCACCATGCATTGAAGCATAGTTTTCAAGAATTTATTGATGGCTTCAACTTGTCCATTAGCCCGAGGATAGTATGGGGATGAGTTTTCATCTAGAAAACCCAATTTGGTACGCAATTCAATCATCATATGATTTTGGAAATGGGATTTGTGGTCGATGATGATAGCCCTCGGTACTCCAAATCAAGCAATGATGTGGTTAAAGATGAAAAGTTTTTTAGTGTGACCATAGTTTAGAAATGTAGGCATAAACTTATCCCATTTAGTGAAATAATCGATTGCGACGATAATATAACCATGCCCCCTGGCTGAGATAGGATTCCATTGCATGAAATCAATTACCCATTTTGCAAAGGGTCTGATGGTGACAATGGGATGGAGTGGAGCAAGGTGGGTATGTGATTTCTTATGAAATATTTGACAAGGTGGGAATTGTTTAACAAACTCAATGCAAAATTTGAAAATGTTTGGCCAAAAATAACCAACACATAATATCTTATGGGCTATAGCCATCCCATAGAGATGATCACCAAAAGCACCAAGGTGACAGTAATTTAAAACATGCTCATCCTCTTCATGGGTTAAACAACATCATAGAACAATATCGATACCACGATGATATAAAGTGTTGCCAACAATGAGATAGTATTTTAATTGGTGCCTGATATGATGTCGTTCATCTCGTGAAATACCTGATTGGAAGCATTGGGTTTGGAGATATAAAAGGATATCTCCATACCATGGGTTAGATGTGCAGTAATCTAACTGATCGATAGTAAAAAAAATTCTTTGATGAGGAAAATTTACATATCGAAAAACTGAAGATGCCACAACACACATAGCGTAGAACCAATTTCATCGAAGCAGTAAGTTATAATCTATAGGAGAGCCAACTACTTCCACATCGATGGGAATAATCGCGCCCCCCCCCCCATTTTAATGGTTAATGATTGCAAAATTCTATGAGGTCTAAAACCTCGTCCTTCAAATGATTTTAGCATGGTGGGATATTGGTTAAGACCTTTCCAATAGTTTAAAGACATGACACATGTCAATTCTCCTTCATCCAATATAGTGCGATGAATGTGTTGATTGTGAAAAACAACTTCAATTTGAAACAGGAGTTGGTGAGAGAACCTCGATTTATAATCATCTAGGTTAAACGTAATAGTATTAGATGACTCATGATCTACAACTCCAATGACCTCCAAGAGAGTCCTATGCTGACTAGGCTAGTTTTGTAGAACTTCAAGTGCCGACATTGCACAAGGTGATTAGGCCAGATCTTCAACTATGTTGTGGTTCTAGGCGGCATGAGAGTTGGGATTAAAATTCGACTTTCTAATGGTACTCTTAGGAAGACATAAGATAAAGTCAAAATTAGGTTTCTCAATATGGTGAGGTATAGATGGAGGGGCAAGCGAAGTGGAAGATGGATCAGTCCCCATTCCATTTGTTACACTTTCTTTACTTGTTTTTCCTAGAGGTCTGTCATATGTTTTAATTCTAGTGGTCAAATCCACACCATTAAACATATAAATGTAGGCACTTTAGGAAGCATCCTCTTTGGGAGTATGACCTAGGTTTCCTCCTTACGAAGGTGCAGAATTTTGTGCAACTAGTTATTTTTGTTATTTCCTTTAAATAATTTTTCTACTTCCTCATGATGAGGACAATATCTTGTGTAATGGTCTTTGGCACATATGAGGCATGGAAATTTTGGCTTCCTCTATGGTTGTTTTTTAGTAGTAGGTGGTTGGGTTTGTTTTATTGGATTTTTTGTTTCATTAGTATTTTTCTTTGATTTATTTTTATTCTTATTTTTCCCTCCGGTTTATGGTGGTGAAGAAGATTGAGCCACATTCTTCAGATACTTTGGTAGGGGAGGGATTGGATGGGTATAATCCTGCATCATAGTCGAGGTAGATACTGTTTTATTTGTTGTCCCAGTCAACTATGAGGCATGTTGAGTTTTAATAGAGATGATAAACTATTAGAATGAGTCATTGCAAAGGGTTTGGATGGATCAGTTGATATACAGGGAAAACTTTGGATCAATTCATACAAAGTACCGGATTGGGAATAAACCAAATCTAGATACTGGGCTCGAGCAATAACTTCCTCTTTTGTAACTACCGCTCCCATTGCTACATCATGATCAATAGGAGGTAACAGAGATTTAGTGAACCATTCTACCAAGAACTGGTCAGTGATGGTAGCTTTGATCAACCACCGTTGTTGTCTCCATTCATGAATATGATTGGAAATGTGTACATACTTAGTTTGAATAAGGGAGGTCAAAAGTTCCATTCTGGTTTCATATCTAATTGGAAAATGAAAATGGGGGAAAAATCCATTGCGAGTGAATTGAAATATTGAAAAGATCAACATTCTATTTAAATATACCATTTTTCCACAGAGCCCATAAGATTACACTAGACAATACGTAAATGAATAGATTCATCCATCAAAGAGTTTGTTGAACACCAAAGATCGAATGTCATGACATGATTATTTAGGTATTCTCTGACATTTCCATCAAACTTCGTAATATCTGATGGTAACTTGGAGGGAATTACTGGCTAGAAAGGGAAGTGCAATATGGGATCATTTGTCAATATCAATAGTTCTGGTATATCTAATTTAGCCAAGAAAGGTACCTGCAAATTATATTGACGATGATACTGGTGAGGCATGGGAATACCGGTAGGACAGTAAATGGGTTGTTGTGGAAAGTTGTATCGAGAAGGTCCTCCCATATATGGTTGTTGCATATTTTCGCGAGCAAAAGTAGGATTCATTTGTTGGGGAACTTGGGTAAAATGTGAAGGAAAACCTATTTGACCTTGACGAGGATAACCAGGGTGTCCCAAGGAAGGATAACTAGTTTTACCCCGAGGAGGGTAACCGTTCTGACCCTGAAGAGGGTAACCAATTTGACCCTAAGGAGATATCCAGGTTGACTATGAGGAGGAAAATATGATTGAATCTGAGGACCCCAATTTAGATCTGGGACACTTCAGAATGGTTGTCCATAGTATAGTACTGAAGGGGTAGGATTTAAATATCCTCCCGGTGGGTTTGGATGAAAATACCCTCCGTGAGGTGGTCCATAGGTTTGTTGTGGGTTTTCAACAAAAGAACTAGGAAATTTACCCCTTCCATAGGTTGGTTAACAACATGGACTTGTCCCCCAAATGAGGGTTTCACCCCAGTAGGGATTTGGCCACTAAACGTGGGTTACCCCCCAGGAGGGATTTTTCCAGTAATGGAGGATTCCCCCCCAGTAGGGATTTTTCCCAAATTCAGGTTTTATGATATGACGAGGTTTTTCATTCTATGATGACAAGGTGTCCCAACATTATTTTGTGGTGTGAATGAAATCATTTCTTAAAGAGGCATTGTTGGTGTAACCATCATGTTACTTTGTAAATGAATAGGGAGTACAAGACCCGTGTCACTTGTTATTTATCCTGAAGTGGTAGCGATATTGAGTGTTAGTTTGGAAGGGTGGTTAGAATACTGACTTGATGGTCCTACATCTGCACCGATGTTGATAGATGTATGTGGAGGGATAAAGAGTGTTTGATTCAAATTGAATTTTTCATAAAGATCATGACCCGATGGAGCTCTCCATATAGGATAAATAGGAGTTTGATGTGGATCTACCATTTTAGTAGAGTATACAAGCGTTGTATACTCTTCATTTGGATTGGGTTTTTCTGGCTCCATGTCAAGTTCCTCATATGGCCTTGACGGTAATCTATGGTAATCTTCAATTACAATGTTTCCTGAAGAGTCTACTCATACAAGAAGTGGATCAAGAGGGTTGCTCAATGATGGGTTTACAGGGAGGATAGAACCTTCCTGAACTATGACTAGTGTTCCCTCAGGATGTTCAATCAGAGGAGTAGCAACACTCCCAGTGTCAGAATAGTTTTCTTCTCTAACAATTTCTTCATGAAAAGTGTTTTCAGGTGAGTTAGGAGGTAAGGGTTTGTATCCTTCCAAAGGTAATCCTGGCATCCTATGTTATCTATGAAGACCTTTTTCAACCATAGTACCAATATTAAGGACATGTAGGGTCAACAAACAACACTCACTAAAAATATAGAAAAACCAACAAGTAAAACAATAACTTCTCACAATGAACTTACTAGTTGGTAATGAAATCCAACATTGTAGGAACGAAGTGAGAAGGGGATGTGATTGAGTGGGTGGATCAATTACGTTGGTGACTTGTTGAAAAACCTTACACATTGGTGCAAGTTACCTCATGGTTACCCTCCAAGGAGCCTGAGTGTGTTTGACCAACATCTGACCCAGGTACAAAAAATACTCCCCTTCATCATCACCTAATGTATAGACTCTAAATATTATGACCAATAAGGTTACCAACTCACAGTCAGCCTCTGGGTGGGTATATTTGATAGTCGGGTTTGAATGTATGGGCAAGATATCAAGTCTGAAATCCTTCAAGATAACTAAAGACAAATGGACTAGTAAACTCTCGTGGACCCCGAACAGATTCAAGATTCACAAAGCTCCAAAGCCAAATGAAAACAATTGATTCACAGGAAGAACCCCCAATATACGATCATCCCTCTATGATTGGTTAAGCCTCAGAGGGGTAATATCCATTGCTCTCCCACGTGTGACGTCATGTGTGAGAGGGGGATCCCAACTATGCTTATACAAAAATTGGTTTTACTCTCCCTATCACAAGATTCTATGTTGGTTTTCAATGCTTTGAAGAGTTAACCTTATAACCTATTCCAATGCTCTATCCCTAGTATAATGTTGGTGTAAAGGTATAAAAAGAAAAACTTCTAGATAAATTTTAATTAACTCTTATTTTGTTGGATGGTCATTACTCAAGGGTGGATTATAGTGAAACTGATGATGTTTTGAGATTCGACTTCAAAAAGAAAGCAAAAAGAATGAGATGCAATTTTATTTTTGATGAAATTTTATTTATGGGAAGGAGAAGAGTTTCTTTCTTTTCGTCTCTAACAAAAACTCAAAAGAATGTGAAAAATTAATGCAATTTGGTTCCCAAACAAGAATTCACACATTTGCCAAATTATCAAAAGAAAAAACCTTTCTCTATCCAAGACCTATGCATATAAATTTCTGCAAATTTTCTTTGTTTGATTTTAGATGCAAGTAATGATATGCTTATAATGTTTCTTTCTTTCACTAATAATGAAATAGTTCACAAAATAGAACAAGAAACAAAAGATATTAATAACAAAATGTACATGATATAAATTCCTAAAAGGGTGGCGTTAACAAGTTAAAATCCCAAAATTAATAACTAGAGAGTTTGTTGTCCTGCCTAGATGGAAACTAGTCTAGCATATTAAACTATAATAAAAAAAACCAACTGAAGAAGTCGCTTTGGCTAAGTTGAGTCTGAGTATCTAGTCTAGTATTATGAAAAACAATGAAATTAATATTAAACTGAGATCTAGAAAAAATAGAACCTGTAATCATATTCAAGATGGTGGCACAAGAGGAATAGTATGCAAGAAGCTAGCTCTAAGAGACATAGAATGGAGCATTAGAGAAGTAGAGGCAGGGCATTCCTAGATCACCTAAAAATTCCCCCCTTTCTTCTTGACCAACGAAGAAACCATGGTAAGCATGAGACTATTCTATATTTCTAGAGCTTCTATCTTGAGCCTAAGCTTTTGAAATTTTTGTTCTTTGGATAACATTTTCTGACCCACAAAAACATTTTTCTAATGCCAATATAGCTCTAGAGTTCTACATTTTTTTGTCCCTTGGAATAGTTGAACTCATATCATGCACAAAAGTGTTACAGATTATTTCCTCTTCAGACAAGTGAAATCTCCCTTGGATTATCAGACCCCTATTACCAAGACAAAAAAATAAAAATGGTTGTTATATTCCTTTCAGATCTAATCCAAGCTAATCGAATGAGAAGAAGAGGAGCGTGACATACCTTATCTCGACATTTGTACTTTGTGCTCTAGATCTAGGTCTTGATTCCCAAGATTCTTAAGGTAGAACATATCCTGCAAAGAGTGACAAAAATATATTTCTTCTACTCTATATAATCAAGCAAATAGATATATCTATGAAGATTGAAAAACAATAGACAAGTAGATGCAAAAGTACACATACTTAAAGGAAATAGGCCAAGTATATTAATTTGAAAACCAAAAGAAGATACTTACAATATGAGTTTGAAGATGTAGTAGCTGCTCTAGGCTCTCCTTATCCAACCCTTTGCTTGAACAAAATAAGATAAAATAACGATGCTATTATTGATTTCTCCCCCCCTTTTCCCATGGAAATGATTTCAATTTATAGCCATGATAAGTACAAATACAATGAGAAAATGAGGGGTATGGATGAGGAGAGATACCCTTGAATTTTGGATCAGATCCTAGGGTGAAACCCAAGCATGAGGGTCGAACATAACCAACCCAATCTGAGAGAGATGGCCCATAGAATTTGGTGGAGAATATCCCCCTTTTTTCTTAACAAGAATGGAGTTCCCATATGGTGAGAGAGAGGGTGCCATCCTCGAAATACCGCTCCCATAACATGGCAGAGGGGGTGTCATGGTACTCCCCCAGTATGGTTAGGGGGCGCCACCCTTCATAAATTTTAAAAAAATAAGTTGAATTTTCCAAGGAAAATATGTGTTTCAATGCCAAATGTTGGGGCTTTTCTCTCTAACATGTTTAGAAGGTTTTGACAATTTTTTTTATGGTGTCATTTGAGTTGTGACAGTTACTAGAATCCCGTAGAGAATGTTACAACACTTGCAATAATTGGGGTGAGACTGTTGTGACACTTGTGAAACTTGCGATGTGACGTTTGCACCACATGTGACACTTGTGATGCAAAGTTTGTGCCACATGAGACACTTAATGAAAGAGTGGAAAATTGAAGTGCAACATATTCCCCCCCAAAGTGTGAAGTCAGAAGAGGAAACTGATGGCCTAAACACTTTATAGATTATGCAAGGGTGGTGGAGTTGGAGAACTTGGTAGAAGATGCAAATAAACATAAAAAAATATTAATGTATATTTCATTACCGAAGAAGGAATACCTATGCTAGGAACATAAATGACTCAAAGCATGGTCGTCGAGCAATACACTG
>ML787686.1:149458-161629 GCA_009831015.1 Picea engelmannii | reverse complement strand
GGGGGGGGGGTTCGGAAAAGCTTGTTGACCATAGATCTAAGCACCGGTGTCTCAACCATTCATCTGTGTGCTCTATTTAATCTACCGGCGCAAAATCATATCTGCAGTTTAGGCTTGCATCTTTTTGTGGGTTTTCTCAGCTTTCCCTGCTTTTGTCACTATGGGTGTTAGGCAACATACTTTCAAACATCAAAGATATGAATCAACATCGATCATCATGTATGTTTTATTGAAATCAAGCCAACTAACCTATGCTCTAACCTAAGTTCTAACCTACTTCCCTATGACATTTAACCCAGATTAAACTATTGGACTAAGAAATTACTCTACCTGAGGGTTATTTGACCAAGATTAGGTAGTTTGGTCAAATTTATTCACTAGCTAGCCTATCTACTTGGCTAAGATTAAACAGTTTAGCCAAGCTTATTCATTAATCCTATCAACATCAATTTAAAAGGACCTGGCCATGCTTAGACTGTATGGATCAAGTCATTGTTATTGCATGGGGCTTTATTTAATTTCTTTTATGAACTCTTTTGTTCTTTTCTCATTTTCTTTCTCTTTTCTTTTCTTTCTTTTTCTTTTTCTTTTCTTTCTTTTTCTTTTTCTTTTCTTTTCTTTCTGTTTTAGAATGAAGTAATCTCTGCAAGTCAAAAACACTAAAGGGACAAAAATAAATCAACAGTTGATCCTATAAATTATAGGGTTATAATAGTGGCTCCACTTGGGGATGGTATCCTCCTTGCAAGATGCCAAGAATCCTGTTTCTTGTGGTCTTAAAGAATTTCTTCGAGAGCTTCTTCTGTTATCTGACTTGCTTTATTTCAGAAATTTTGATGGCATTTTCAGTGTCTTACAACCTTCTTCGCGGGCTTCAAACACCTGAAGAAAAAAACCTACACCCTACAGACTTGTAAAAGAAATGATATATACAATGGAATGGTATGGTGATCTCCCTACTGAGGTGGAAAGTAATGCTTCAACATCCTGCCATTTATAGGTCCCCCTGGCAGGTCTGATCCATCACTATTATCAAGTAGAAAATAATTATTCCCTTTGAAGGCCTGAATGGTGTAAGGACCCTTCCACAAGTTATCAAACTTTCCATGTTTACCTTTATCTTCATTTTTGGAGTTGCATCTCAAAACTAGATCACCCGAGTCAAAGTCATCTTCTTTGGTTCTCTTGTCATAATTTTTTTTAATATTTTCTTGGATCACTTGAGTTTTGTTGTAAACTTCTTCTCTGGATTGCATTAGGTGGATCCTTTGATTTATTCTTCCCTAGACATCGTTTGGTTCTTCTTGTGTTTCCTGCAATAATTTCATGACCGAAACTCCTAATGAAAGGGGAAAAACTGCCTCAGTGCCATAAACCAACTGGTATGGAGACATACTAATCGATCTTTTGGTGCTTATTCTGTCAGCCCAGAGTGCGAAAACCAACTTATTATGCCATGATTTCTTGTTTTCCTGTAGTGTCTTTTTGAGAATGTTCAGCAGACTTTTGTTAGAAGACTTGGCTAGCCCATTTCCCTGTGGATAATAAGCTATTGAGTGTCCCAAAGTAATATGATATTGATTACAAAAATCTATGAACCTTTAGGATCTGAAAGCCGTTGCATTGTCAGCTATAATTTTTCTGGGGCATCCAAAACGAGACAAAATATTAGTTTCTAAAAACTTGATAATGACAGAGTCAATAGCTTGCCTGCATGGGACATCCTCGATCCACTTGGTGAAGTAGTCAGTGGTCGTAAGGATCCATTTATGTTGGCCCGAAGAGGGAGGATGTATTTCACCAATGAAGTCTAGCCCCCATTGTTTGAAAGGAGATTCAATAGAGATGGGTTTCATTGGGAGTGGCAGAAGCTTCCTTTTGCCTTCAAAAATCTTACACTTGTGGCAAGAAGTAACCTTCTGGTGAGCATCAACAAACATAGTAGGTTGGTAAAAGCCATCTCTCAGAATCTTGTTAGCTGTGGTCTTCCAGCTCAGGTGCCCACCATAGTCTCCAGCATGAAAATCTTGAATAACCTTGTCAACTTCATCTTTTAACAAGCAATTAAGAAAGATACCACCATGGTCTTTCCAATAGAGATTTCCTTCAAAAATACAAAATTTTAATGCTTTCAATTTAACAAATCTAGCTCTAGTCTTAGTCAAACCTGGAGGAGCTTGTAAATTGTGGAGTACAAAAATGAGGTTTGCATAGCAAGGGGAGTTTAAGAATGCCTCTTTTATGTTTGGAGTCACCTGCTCTTTCGGTCTATTTACTGTAGCTAGAAAATTAATGTCTAAAGCATGAAAATTAGACTCAGCCATTAGTTTGGCCAAAGCATGTCCTTTGATCAATTTAATAGGTTTTATTTCAATGTTGTATTCCAGAATAACCACAATCCATTTTCCTCTTCTGCCATCCAGATTATCCTGGGTCAAGATATCCTTAACCACTGTGTTTGGGACGTATGGAATTGTGTGAGAGTGGAGAATATAGACCCTATAAGAGAAAAGGCTTGTTTCTCCATAATGTCATAAGAGAAAAAGCTTGTTTCTCCATAATGTCATAATTCAATGTTGCATCTCTTAAAGCTTTGCTGAAAATCTATGGGTTGCTCGTACCCTTCACTATTTTTCTGCAACAATACCGTTGCTATAGTGTGCTCAGATGCGAAGGAGAAAAGATAAAAGTCTTTGGTATAGTATGGGCTAATCAAAACTGGGGCTTGGGTGAGAGCATGTTTCACTTTCTCAAATGACTGTTTGGACTCAGCGTTCCATTTTATTTTTGTGTCCTTTCTCAACATATTGGTGATATTCCTGAGAAGTTCGGCCAAGTTTGGTATGAATATTCTAAGGAAATTTATTTTGCCAATGAAAGATTGCAGTTCTTTGATGTTCCTAGGGTGTTCCACCTTCTGGATAGATTCTATCCTGCTGGGATCTATTTTAATTCTCTCTTTTGATATTATGTGTCCCAATAGTTTGCCTTCCTCTAACCCGAAAAGGATTTTCTTAGGATTCAACGAAATCCCAAATTTCCTGCACTTCTCAAACACACGTCTGAGGTGGATCAAATATTCTTCGTTGGATTTGGATTAAACTGTTACATCATCCAGATAAATGACTATAAATCTCCTAGTCTCATCCACAAAGGAAATATCTATTGCTCTTTGGAAAGTAGCCCCATCGTTCATCAGACCAAAAGGCATCTTCACATACATGAAGGTTCCCCAGGGTGTGGTAAAAGTTGTCTTCTCTTGATCTTCTGGATGGACCAGAACTTGGTTGTAACCAGAGAAACCATCTAGTAAGGAGATCCTCCTGGATCCGACCACCTTTTGTAAAATATGGTCCATTTTGGGTAAAGGGTAATTGTCTTTGAGGGAGACTTTGTTCAGATTTTTGAAATCTATACAGAGTCTGATCTCACCAGTTTTCTTCCTGGTCGGAACTATATTAGAAACCCATTTGGAAAATTTCAAGGGGACTATAATCTTGGCATCATACATCTTTTTTATTTATTTCTCTATCAGGGAAGTAACTTGGGATTAATTCTCCCAAGTTTTTGTTTGAAAGGTTTGTGTTCTTCTTTTATGCGAATCTGGTGTTGTATGATACTTGTGTCATAGGATTTTAAGTCCTCATAGCCCCAAGCAAAAACATCTATATATTCCTTAAAAATTTCAATGTATCTTCTTTTTTGCTCGGGTGGCAGGGATTTAGAAAGTTTTATCATTTTGGGGTTTTCTTCTGTTCCTATGTTGAAATTTTCAACCTCTTTACCGCTAGCTTCAATTTTTGGTTTTTTGGCCACATCGTTAAAATCAAACAAGTCTTCCAATGGAACTAAACCTCTAGGTAACACATTATTTTTTAACTGCAGGGTATCATAATCTACATCATTTTCATTGAATTCTTCAACATCTATTGTATTTACACTGCCATTCTCAAAAATAAATTTATTTACAAATTCGTCATCATTTTCTAAATCTATGTTTGTACATTAGAAATCATTTTTACATTACAGAAAATCTTCAATTTGATCGTCATTTCCAAATACCTGCCAATATTTGATGTTGTCAGGAACGGTGGGTCTACACTTCACCTCCACTATGTACTTGTGAGTGGGATGAAAAGGGATTTTATAGGTAGCTGTTGATGTAGCCAGTCCGTTTGCAAGTGTATTTTGTCCCCTAGGCATCACCTACAAGTCAATATCGGTAAAACATTGAAGAGAATCTAAAATAACATTCCTATAGGCTCTAATTCTGGGATGTTTTACTGCACACTCACCTTTAATTTGCTTGATAATCAATTCAAAATCACCCCTTACCATTATCTTTTTAGCACCAACTTTCTTCAATAATTTCAGGCTGAGCATTAAAGCCTTGTACTCGAGCTACGTTGTTAGTACATTGGAAGTTCAATTTATAGGAACAATTCTCGAAGTACCTTGATTTGTGGTTATGCATCCACACTCTGGATTCACCTCCTTCTTTACTCACAACACCATCAAAGTCCATGCTCTAGAAGTCTACTGAAAATTCCTCATTCTCTTCAACCATGGGGTTTCTTACTTCGACAACAACTTTATCACCATTTGGATTGGGTACATCATCCTCCAATTGTGCAATTTATTCTTCAAGATCACCATCGTTAAATAGGATAAAGTAATCCAGGTCAAAATGTGTGGAATATAGTGGGTAATTGTGTGGTTTTTCCTAGCTATTGACCATATACTTCATCAACGTTTCCCTATAAAGTCTTATCTGTTGACCAAAAACTAGAATGGTGGCGTAGGTCATATCAAGTTGCATAGTTCCTCTCAATTTAGATTCCCAAGACCTTGATAGCAACATACCATACTTGGGGGGAATATCTGCTACGACGATGTCCATCACCAAACTTTTCACCAGGATTTGAGCCAAGGTGATGCACAAGTCTTTAATTAGGCCTATACATTTGACCTTGTTGGAGTCGAAAGAATGCAAATCTTTGTAGGGTTTGGTGACCTCGAGTCCCAAATTTTCCATCACGGCTTTGGGCATTAGGTTGTGAGAGGCACCCAAATCCAACATAGCATTGTGTAATATCAAATTGTGAATATTTAGGCTGATGTAGAAAGGGGCCACGATGCCATTATCAGTTTGACCATCAACTTCAGGACCAAATAGGAGCTCATGTCGATCATCGTCAAGGTTTACTGTGTTAGAGTGGTGTATTGATCCAACATTCAAGGATTTGGTACCTATATTGGGTTCAATGCTTAAGGCCTTCATCACCTGAGACCTATAAGCATTCTTGTTCATCAGCTCGGAGAGGGGAATGGGAATCTTCAATTTTGCTAGTTCCCCTTCAAGGATGAAAGGAGTGATGGTTTTGTTTAGACTCTGTACTTATAATTTATCGATAGAAACCCTATGAACATGTGCACCTGTTTGAATGGTTGATGAAACTTCTATTCGGCTTGTTCTCTTAAGAATTTCTGGATTTTTTTGCTCGAGAGGTTCAGCGTCATTCTGCCCAGGGGATTTCTTGGGAAGGTTTTATGAGATTTTCTTGTTTCAGTAGCCTTCTTCGGGGAATTCTCGTTAGTCTTCTTACTCCTCAAGTTATACTTTCTGTGAACCTCCATTATAGCGTTCTCAAAGGCTTGTTGTGTTGTTTTCTCAGCTTCCTCATTTACCTCTGTTTGTGAAAGGAGAAAGATTCATGTTCTTCCTGGGTGAGGAAAATAGATTCATGATCGTGGTCATGATCACTCATTAGATTCATATGAGTATCATCAAACTCCTCAATTACTTCCTCCCTGTCATCAACATAGTTTTTCTGGAGAGGTGGCCTAATCTGTTGATCAGGTCCCCTTTGTTCCCATTGATCCCTAGGATCTCTCTGTCTAATCTGAGGTGGATTTCTTCTAAAGTTTGGGTTTCTGATTTGAGGGGTAGCTTGGTTCTCCCTAGGTGGGTTCCTGTTAGTTATGGTGAGTCTCTCCATAATTTTATCCATCTCTCTGGCAAGAGAGTCTAATTTGGCATCTGATGAGGAAATAAAAGGTTTTTCTTTGATGGTGACCCTCTTCTCTGTTCTTTGCCTAGCCCTTCTGGCCAAAAGATTTGCTTCTACACTGATGAAACTTCTTTGCATGTCTTCCAGAGTTGTTGTGTTTATTTCCCTTAATTGATATGACATGTCAGCATCAAAACCATCGGGGAACTTTATTAACGCCAAACCTTGTGGTGGTTTGATTTCAGTCGGGATAACATTGTATAGATTGTTGAAATGAGTGCAGTAATCATGCACTGTCTCTCCTTGGTTCTTTCTGATGTTCTCATACTCTGATAGGATCTGGAGAAGATTTTTCTTTACCTCCCACCAGTTAAGGAAAGTCCGATGAAATCCAGCAATATCAGTAATGGTAGCAACATGTAAAGTTTTGAACCACTTTTTCACTTCTCCAATTAGGCTTTGTGCAAATAATCACATCTGCACATCAGCTTCATCTACTTCCTACAGGTCAAAGTAATCGTTCATTTTATCAACATGTTGCTATGCATTTAAGGGACCAGTACTATCAAACTGTAGGAGTCTAGTTTGATAATCTTCAGGCATGTCGTGTGGTGGAGCAACCAATACCAATGGATCATATCTTGCCGCCATGATTGGTGGAGGAGGTTGAGCAACAACCTGTGTGACAGGAGAGGAAACTCCTAAATATATAGAGGAAGAAGGGCTTGGAGGAATGGAGTGACTTGGTTTAGTTTTAGCAGAAACTGCAGCAATAGTTAAAGCAAGAAGTTCAACGGACTGTTGAAGATGGAGTTTGTCTAAGGCTTGACCAAGATTTGCAACCAGGTCTTCGAGCTTATCAGTCTCGGGGTGAAAACGTTGATCAATGTCAGCTCTAGGAGAAAGTATCTCGGGGGTCTTGGGCTGAAAAACGGCTTGGTCTAAGACTGTTTTATTGACAAAACTATCGCATTTTGTCCTGAAAAGTCTTGTTCGAAAGGGTATTTCAGGCTCAAGGTCTGGAAGAAAACTAACGTTTCTGGGATGGAAAAAGACCTTGGAAGTGGGCTATTACTCCTTGAAATTTATGCAATATTTTTCTTCCTGAGTAATCTTTCGGGGTTATCTATTACTATTGCAGGTTCTGGATCAGGATGAGATCTGGTAGAAATTCTTTTGGGAGCCAGAACTATTGATTTTATTCTACCTTTGGAGATTTTAACTGCTTATATACAAACTTCAACAACCTTTGAATATTATTTCTAGATAAAGTTTAGGGTTTGTGTTTCTTCCAAAAATAAATCCGTCTTTGTTCTAGGGGGAAGAAAAAAAAGGGTGGAAAGTTTGTTCAGTTCTTCCTCAGTATGGTCACCATTTATGTTATCACTCTGTAAATTCCCAGAGGTTTTTGTGTGGTACGAAGAAATTTATCAGAGGTAACCTTAACCAATTGCTTTGAAACTGGAAGATAGCCCTACCAATTTCAGAGAGGGATCTCTCTGTGAGTTTTAGATTTGTTTGGATTTTCAAAATTTTAGGCTAGTTAGAAAGAGTATAACTGAGTTGTTCGGATTGTTTTTAAATGAGATGGTTGAATATCACTTACACTTACATTGGGCTATGGGGTTTGTTTTTAAAAAGATAGAGGTTAAAGACAACTTTTACAAGATTCGTTTTATAGGGCAAGATGGTGCTAATGTTGGATTCTTTAGGGATAAAATGGTGTATTGTTGAAAAAGGTGAGATATCAGTTAAAACAAAAAAGCATTTAAGAATTTATTTGTTATAACATCAGAAGAAAAACATTTAAGTCTATAAAAGATTAATAATAGAGTACACAATGACAAATTCTGCAACTTCAACTTCTTTTAAAGATTAGATTTAGAAAGACAATATAATAACTAAGAAGCAAAGTTTTTTACGTAGATAGAGCAAACTTCACCAACAATTAACACGCAGGAATCCTGTGAAACTTCTCTTTGTATTATTGAAATAACTTCTTGATAAAAATTACAATGATTGGAGCTTGCTTGGGTGTCAAGATCAACCCTTGATACTTCAAAGTTTGAAGTATTTATAGTAAAAAAATTACAAACGACCCTGTCATTAATGATCAGGACGTGGCAGATTCTAAATTTAACTAACTAACTCAACAAGATAAAAAACTTTAGGGACTGTCAATGATGTGTCAATTTCTTCAAGCTGGTTTTGGGAAAGGCCGTTGGTGAGTCATATGCATGACTTTGTCTGATCTTATTGCTGACTAGACTTGGACACCTCATCTCCTTCTTGATCATATTGCATAGCTCTTCCCATCGTAGCTGACTGGGAATAATGACTTTGAGTAATCTTCGGTATATTTCATCCATCTTTGTGTACTTGGAAAAAGTTGGCTTGACGATGAAAATATATCAGATCTCGTGCTGTATGTTGATGTCTGGATGGAAAGTTTCTAAGAACGCCTTGCCTGTTATGCTGCGCTATATTCCTGAAAATTTTGAACTATCTTTGGCCACCATGGCCAGCTTCTGTTTATAATCAGGAAGGGTCATTAACTTGTCATTTAGGACCATTAAGCCTGTGAGACCTTTCTTCTGCAGAGCTTTGATCTTGTCGAAAAATCTTTGAACTCCTGTGCCCATAGTCTGGACTTTCTCTTCCAACTGCAGTATTAGTCCTCTCTTGGTTAGAACCCTCTTGAATTCGAGCATGGTTTCTATCATGTATTCAATCTTCAAATCCTCTAACTCTTCCCTAGTTTTTGAATTCAAGAATATAATGATCTCAGTGGCTTCTATGGGTATTTATCCTAGCTCTCCTTTTATTTTCTCAATAGCCTGCCTGCTCCTCTGTACTAGTTCTTTTTGCTCCAACATGTTTTGCACCATAGGCCATATT
Source organism: Picea engelmannii (assembly GCA_009831015.1). NCBI lineage: Eukaryota > Viridiplantae > Streptophyta > Pinopsida > Pinales > Pinaceae > Picea > Picea engelmannii. The sequence continues at coordinate 152,720 of ML787686.1, read as the reverse complement.
TCATTTATGGATTTGGAGATATCCATCCAAATATTTTCCTTGGCCTCCGCAAGTGTCTTGCCCTCCACTGTTTGTTTTTGACGCTGTTGCAATTCGTGTTTGAGCTTGTCTGATGTTTGCTTCTCCATGGAGTAGCTTGTTTGATAAGAAGACTTGAGCTCTTGAAGATCCTCAACCTCCTTTTTTAGTCTATTAATTTCTATCTCTTGCAAGTTCATTTCCTCCATGGATTTTGCTAATTCCACTGTCTTTTCCAGAGTTGTCAGTGGAGTTGCTGAGGGAATGTCTACTCTGGGGGTTTCTGCTATAGATGTTGTGCTTACCCCTGCGAGTGGAACTGCACTCAATGGAATGACTTCCATAGGCATTGATTGTTCCTTCTCCTTCACTAACCTTTCCAGTTTTTCTTCCATCTCTTTCAACTGTGCATTCTACTCCATGATCAACTTGAGCATCTCATCCTTCTCACTTTCTGTCTCAGCTATCTTCTTTTCCTATGAATCTTCCATTGGAGGTAGTTTCAGTTGTTTCCTCAGAGATGTTATATCAAAATTTTTCTTTCTGAGCATCTCTTCGACTGCTTTCACATTTGAGGGGTCATACCCGATCTTGAGGACCAATTCTTCCAATGTTTTAATTTTGTTATCCTTTGCAAAGGATGATATATTTTCTAACTTTAACTATGTATGAACATTGCTCAGAGAGACCTGTAGTTTAGCAGCCGAAGTAGAAGAAATTGCCAAAGTGGAGAAAACCATTTCTCCAGTTTTCCTATGTAGATCCATTTGATCGGCCGGGTGCACATCTCTGGTGTGGAACTCGAATGTTTCCCTTTTGTAATCAGTGATTGCCTTTGGGTCGAGCACCTGTGCCTATAGAAAATCCATGTGCATTCTACCCTTCTTTGCATCAAATGTAGACAATAGTCTGTGCTATGCCATGGATGTCTTTTTCCAAAACTGAGCATAAGTGTTGTTGGTTAGCGTCTGATTCCTCTTCTTGATCAGGTCATATTTCTCAAAAATGTTCAATTTGATGCCTCTTTGTTTTGGTTGGTTGATTAATGAAGTATCCATTTGTTTCTTGGATGAAGAAGTAGATGTGATCTGCTGGCTGCTATCGATAAGTGGTGACTGATCATCTTTCATAGCCGTAGTGGATTGGTTTTCCTTTTCACTAGCTGTGTCACTTGTATGACTGGATTTTGGCCTTTTGGTGTGTAATCAGAAATCTTCGGCCGAGACTTTAGTGATAGAAGGTGAAGTATCCTTCTTGGGCCTTTTCTCCTTTGGAACCTATGGTGTGTTTGTTTGTGAGATAATAATAGGAGGAGACTAATGTTCTATCTCTTCTAGAGTGCTCACCTCCCACTCCGTTTGATTTGCGAACTTTTCTATTTCGGGCTTGGGTGAGTGAACATATGGAATGTTTTTATTCTTAATCCTCATCTTCGAAATGATCCCGCATGGATCATAGTGCCACAGGAAACTAGCATCGAACTTCATTTCCTTCAATATCCTATCTGCCTCTTCCTCGGCGCCTCAGCTATTGCAGATAAAATACCCTATTTTCCCTTTAATTTTGAGATGTTGTTTCTTCTTCAGAGATAGAAAGTGTATGTCATCTGAGTTTATCATCTATATTATGTACTCTAGGGAAAATATCCTCATGGGTAAATACTTGGGCAGCTTGTATGGAGCTAACTCGCACCCATATATTTTGATCTTAGTGTGATTTTGGTAAAGATACCAATCTTCGGTTTTTGCAAGGTCCGAGAGGTGTAAGATCATTTGAATCTCCTCATTTATTCTTGGTTCAGGTCTACCACTGAGCATGCTCATCACTGAGTCGTAAAACTGCTCGATGAACTGTTTGAAACTAAACTCTGTGGAATTTTGTCTGAGCAGCGAAGTCCAAGATGTTACCGACTACAACTTCCCATGCTTGTCCATTTTCTGGATCGAGAAAGAGAACTTATCCACTTGAAAGAAGGTGAACATGTAAGCTAGTATGGAGGAATACCAGAACATTCCCTCTGTGGAGAATTTTGAAAACTACTCGTGAATATTATCCGCTAGGAAAGTGCTGTAGTCGAACTGAGTGGTGGGTTTTTCCTCGGCAGAGAAAATGGACAGAAAACCCAATACAGGTTCATCCACCCATTCATCTGAAAAATAACCAAGCAAACAACAGAGTGATGAAATGAATTGGTTGCCCTTTTCTTAAAATAGTGAGGAAGGATACCGAGGATTTGAATTAGGGAATTGAGCATCCTGTGGGAGGAAAAATTCAAAGATCTGGGCTCTTTGAGGAAAAGATAGTTTCTGGTATAACTCTATTATGATTTCAAGATTTAAAGGGGAGGCAGATTCAGTTTTGGGTATCTGCATCATTTGATCAATGGCCTCTGGTGTGATGAAGAACATAGCTTCTCCCGATGAGGAGACTATGGCTCTTTGGTCGGGGAGGTAATGAGCCTGGGATTTGAGAGAAAATTCAGGGAAATGATGGACCTAGGGGAAAAGGTATAGAGGAAGATTGGACTCTCAGAGACCAATTTTATCACTCTGATCTAAGAAAGTGTCTTTAAGCCATGAACGCAAATCTGCGAAATCAAATTCTCACCTTATATCTGAGATTAGATGATCTTTGTTAGCCAATGGGATCCTGTCGAGGTCAACAGGAGGTGGGAGGAAAGTATTTTCCCCGGCTTCTATTTTCTTGGATTTTGGTGCCATCACCGTTAAAAGTACCTGCAATTCAAACAAAAACATTAGTGGTAATAGTTGTGGTTGGGTTGCTGACTGAATCAGAGAGGAGACAAGGAAAACTTTCTGGTGTGAGGATAAGATGAGCAATGGGCGAATGAAGGAGTAGGGCTAGTTTTGAGTGAACGGATACCCATTGGGCACGAGAGACATATCAACAGGTTTAATGGATAAGTTAACCTGTAATAAATGGCCAACGGGTCATTTGAAGAGTGAGATGGCAGGTGAAAAATGGGTGACGAGTACAACCGGGTGATGTGGAGGGTGTTGATTGGAGAACAACAATGGTGCGAGGACTTGTGATAGGCGAAATAGGAGGGATGGGATGACAGAGTTATGATATGGGACTTGTAGGGGAAAATAGTGGAATGTGATGCCACGATACGACATTGGTATGTCAGAAAAGTGGTAAATAGTAAGTGGTAAAATAGTTCGTGGTAAGTGGTGGGAGTCTGGTGTAATAGATTCCTGCCACGTTAGAGTAGGGGGCCTAC
>ML787686.1:100761-131375 GCA_009831015.1 Picea engelmannii | reverse complement strand
ACAATACTCTTAATTATAAAGACATGTACACATACACAACATTCAATTAAACACATACTTGATACTTATATTTTTATATAAGACCACCAATTGCATGCAGACATTCCATGAACCTCCCAGCCTTAGACCACACTACTCAAAACTCTCAGCAGTAGGTCACCCCCAAGCTGGGACTAAACTCCACCTCGGTAAGGGGATTCTTAGCTAGGCCGAGACAATACAGAAAACAAGAAGGATTTCATCCTAGGAACGAACTCAAACTACCATCCTACAACCTCTCATTCCCCACATGCCTATCCTACCTAAGGAAGTGTGCCCCTTCTGTGTTCAACAGTCCTTCGACTTCCCCACTTCCCTTCCAGGGCTTCAACAAAAACCCGGAAAATAAGTCTCAGAGAACTGTAACTGCAGTTGGGCTCCTTCAAAAATTTAATTCCATAACAATTCTCTCACCTAGAGAGAGTTGCTCATGTGCCTGACAACTTGCCGCTTCAATCCCACGTGCCTAACAAATCGCTTCTTCAATCCAATACTCTAGTCAACCAGGTACGGGCTCAGGTGAATGCAACAATAAAAAGAGGATTATGGAACAGGTGGTGGCAATAACCATGCTCAAGAAATGAAAAAGGCATTGCACATAATTGGAAAGGTACGGGTGATGGTCAACAACAAAGTTTGGGTAAGGAATAGGTAACGATGACAATGAAAACCTTCAGATGAGGAACAATATGGATTTAGATAAAGTAAGGGTGTGATGTGCATAACAAGAAATGTACGGGGTAGCTACAAAGTGCGTGTAGGATCTAGGGGTGCGTGAATGATGTCAAGGTTCAACGATGGAGAGAATGGTTGAGTGCATGAATGCTTTGGTCAACTAGAAAAATGGTTCAATGCATGAATGCTGAGTGTGTGTCTGAATGGGGGAAGATGGGAAAAAAAACTATTTTCCCCATATATATTTGCATGCTCCCCGATTGACACATGGCTCTTCAAGAGTTCACTTTCTCTCCACTTGTGATTCATTCCCTCTTCCACGAGACTTAGGATAAAATAATTATCCTCACCATAGTCTTTAGGAAATAATAATATAATATTATCTTGGAGTTAAGCCCTCAATCTTAGCCCTTTTAACTAGTCTCAAATCCCCTCCCTTTCCCTTCCTAGTGGAGTTCAGTCCCCCATACTCTTTTATCATGGTCGGGCTACACATGATGATGTATTATATTAATGATATGAGTGTTTACATATAAAAAAATAGGCCCACTGGCTCTCCAGCCTAATCATCACATAAGCCTGATGACTTATAATAATCTAGCTCACCAACCTACAAAACATATTCACATTTACAACCAGGGCTCAATCTTGGGGTGTTACATCCCCCTCCACTTATTTTATGAACTGTCCTTAGTGCATTATATATAAACATATAATCAAAAGTTCAAAAACCCTAAAAAATATGCGAGTATTCTGCCCGCATAATATCCTCATACTCCCAAGTTCAGCCTCAGGACCGTACCAGATCCATTGGACCTTTACTATATCTATGGATCGATTATGGAGCCGCTTGATCTTTTAGTCTAGAATGCACACCAGATCCACCTGAAAAGCCCCTTCTTGCTCCACCTGAATCACATTCCAATCAATAACATGATTAGCATTAGGTATATACCTTTTGAGCAATGATACATGGAATACATTATGAATAGACATGGATGCAGGTAATGCAAGCATATATTCCATAGGTGCAATCCTCTCTAGGATTTCAAATGACCCACAAAACGAGCTTCAAACTTTGAACAATTTCCCAACTTTAGGGAACTTCTGTTGGCCTTAACTTTCAAGAATATATGATCACCCACTTTAAACTCCTCGTGGGTTCTTCCTTTGTCAGTGTAAATTTTATTCCTTTCTTGAGCAACCTTTAAATTTTGTTTAATTTTTAACATCTTCTCTTCCATTTCCATGAGCAATTCTGTCCCAACCACTGCTTTGTCTGCTGGGTTGTCCCAACTTATTGGTGTGTTGCACTTTCTACCATAAAGTGCCTCAAATGGGCTCATCTTTAGATATGCTTGGTACCCATTGTTATAAAAATATCTACCAAGTGTAGGTAGTCTTCCAATTTTGATGGTTTATCCATCACATACATCCTAAACATATCCTCGATCACTTGATTCACCCTCTTTGTTTTTCCATCAGATTCTAGATGATAAGTTGTGATGAAATTCAAATTTGTTCCAAATCCTTTAAATAATCCTTTCCAAAATTTTGATGTAAACTTTGGATCTCTGTTAGACAAATTGTCTTGGGAATACCATGCAATCGAGCAACTTCTCTCATATAAATATCAACAACGTTAGTTTCCTTGTGAGTGAGCTTTAATGTAATGAAATGGGCAGCTTTGGTGAGCTTGTCCACCACTACCATGATAGAATCATGTCGCTTGCTTGTTCTAGGAAGTTTGGTGATGAAGTCCATTGTTACAACTTCCCATTTCCACTTAGGAATGGGTAATGGATGTAGCAATCTAACTTGGTGTCTATGCTCAACCTTGACCTTTTGACACTCCAAACATTTGGCAATAAACTCTGCAACTTCTTTCTTCATGCTTGACCAATAATATTGTCTCTTGACAACTGCAATAGTTTTATGATACCCTGGGTGCCCAACATAAGGTACATTATGCATTTATTTCAATACCAGACTCTTCAATTCCTGGGAATTTGTCACATAAATTATGCCTTTGTACATGAGAACTTTGTCCTCTCCCAGCTTGTAATATTCAACTTCCTACTAAAAACTACCTTGCTATAATTTTGCTACCATTTTTGTGTAATGTAAATCTGATTTTGCAGCCTCCAAGATCCTATCTTTCAAATATGTTTGGTACATGCTAATGGTTGTAGCATGCAACTCATGCACTCTCCTTCTAAGTACATCAATTACCTTGTTCTCTTTCCCTTTGATATGATTTATATCAAAGTCATACCACATGCTTTGTCTGGCATTTAGAGTTGGTTGTCCAAATAAATATTTTAGACCATTATGATTTGTCCTCAACTCGAACCTTTTCCCCATGGGGTAGTGTCTCTGGATCTTCAATGCATGCACTATGGATGCCAACTCCAAATCATGAGTAGCATAATGTCTTTCATGCTCCTTCAACTTCCTTGACTCATAACATATAACATAACCATTTTGACTGAGGACTCCACCAAGTCCTTCTTTACATGCATACAATGAAGTCTTCATTTGGATATGCAATCCTTTGTATTGGAGCACTGGTTAACGGATGCTTCAAGCGTTGGAAACTCTTTTCACATTCCACTGTCCATTGAAACTTCACTCCTTTCTTTTGCAAGCAAGTGATCGGGTGTGTAATCTTTGATAATCCTTTAATAAATATTATGTAGTAGCTTACCATGCCCATGAATGATCTGACCTGTGTCACATTATTAGGTGTTGACCATCCTCTAATGGCCTCAATATTTTATGGATCCACTGATATCCCTTCTTTTGAGATGATATGTCCCAAATAATGGGTTTGGTTCTAGTAAAATGAGCATTTGTGCAATTTGGCATACAACTGATGCTCCCTTAATACTTGTAATACCAACATCAAGTGTTGTTCATGCTCTTCCTTTGACTTGGAATATATAAGAATGTCATCCAATAAGACGATGAAAAACTTATCCAGGTATTGTCTGAAAGTTCCATTCATTAGACACATAAAAACAATTGGTGCATTTTATAACCCAAATGGCACCACTGTGAATTCATAATGGCCATACCTTGTCCGAGAGGTAGTAATGTTGATATATTCTTCTTTAATTCTTACTTGATGATAACCTGACCTGCGATCAACCTTGGAGAATATTTTTACATTCTTCAATTGATCAAAGAGATCATCGATCCTTGGAAAAGGGTACTTATTCTTCACGATTACCTTTTTCATCTGTCTTAAGTCCATGCACAATATCAAGGTTCCATATCAAGGTTCCATCCTTCTTCTTCACAAATAAAATTGGGGCACCCCAAGGTGACACACTTGGGCATATATATCCCTTCTTCAAAATATCTTCAAGCTACATTTGCAACTCCTTCAGTTCTAGTGTACTCATCCTATAGGGAGTCTTGGATACTGGAGTTTCTCTAGACATCAGATTTATGGTGAAATCAATGTCTCTTTTAGGGGTAATCTTGGTATTTATTTAAATGTATCCCCAAACCCTTTTAGGAATGCATGATTTTCAATATTTGACACCTTATATCTAGATGTTTCTTCCATATGAGTTGCAGATATTTGACACCACGTTCTATAACACTTCTTCAGTTGCATTGTTGAGATTTATCTGATAGTTATTTCCCTAGGCATTTCCTAAACTGTACTTAGGTTCCCTTCCCCATATAGGAAAGTAAACAGGTTGTTATGATAGTCTAGGATAGCATGGTGTTGGTCCAACCAATCCATCCCAATTAGATAGTCATAGGAACCTAAAGGCAAGATGTTCAAATCTTCCCTGGTGTTCAGTCCATTCATGTCCATAGGACATGACTTAACCATCTGATTAACTTTTCTTTTGGCTCTGGTAGCCAGTTGCACCAACCAAGACATTCCATGCTTTCTTCTTGGAAAATGCAATCTTTCCACTATCTTAGGATCTATATAACTATGACTATCTCGTGAATCAATTAAAATATCAATGGCATGGTTGTTGATCATACCTTCCACTTCAATCATATGTGATTGCAATTCTTCTTGATTGTTGTCCAGGGCTTCATAGATCCTTGGTACGCTTCTACCCATGTCCTCCAATGTTTATCTTGATGTACAATGTGAAAAATCCTCACGTTTTCACCCCCGTGGGAAAAATATCTGAACATACGATCTCCTTTACAACCCCTACATTGAATAGGTGGATGCCTTGGCCTTTTCCCCCATGTCTCAATTATTTCGGGTTCTCTAAAAGCTGGTTGTCCCTGAGGATTTTTTTTCTGAAGAATGGTGGCTTAGTCCCCTTCTTCCTATGATCCATCTTGAATTTCTTCTTGTCTTCCCAAGATTTTTGGAAAGTTGGCCTTGATTTATGCTGATAATATGGGTATTTAACTCACCTTAAGGTCTCCTCCAATGTTTTTGGATCATCATATTGTATCTTGTCACCGATGAATGGTGGAAACCCACTCAAGTACCTCTAAATATTAACAGTCTCATCCTTGATGAAAGAAACATACTTTAACAACTCCAAAAACCTTCTTTCATATTCATCAATGGTCATACTCCCAAGCTTGAATTCAAAGAAATCCTTCATTTTCTTGTCATAGTATCTCTTAGTCAAGTATTTATTTTCAAAATACTTCTTGAATTGCTTCCAGGTAACATTTTTCTCCTTAATGTGGTGCACCTACACAAGCTAATCCCACCACATGGATGCTTTTCCTTTGAGCTGGTAGATAAAAATTCTTACATATGAAGAATAATTATGTAATTGAAAGTACTTTCTCATTCCCAACAACCATGTCTCGACATGTTCATCCTTCTTGTGCTCACCATCAAATGTAGGAGGTTTGATTTTGTTCATTTCTCCTCTTAGTTCATCCACCCCAGACCTATTTTGATGATTCCTGATACGGGATGGACTTGACCTATTGTGTGCTCTTCTATTGGAATGTCTTGGGGAGTGATGGTGATATCTACTAACACTCCTTGTTCTTCTTTTCTCATGAGGAGACCTGCGACTTCCTGATTTGCTTGAGCCACTCTCCTTATCCAATTTCTTTTTTATTCTGTTAAAGCTCTGCATTAACTTCATGTTGAATTCCTCCTGTTGCTCCTTGGCTTTCATAATCCTTTCATTATCAGCCTTGTGGCTTTGGATATCCTTTTGAAAATTTTTAATTATCTTCTCCAAGTTCAAGCTTTCTTCCTTTCCTTCTCCATGTCCAAATGAAATTGAATCCATCTAGTTGATGTTAACTCTTCAAAATGTGCAGCCAACAAGACTTTGTCATGCTAATGGATTCAACAATTTCATGAAATTACAAACCTTTCTAGTTCAATATTACATCAGAATTCTTTCTTCTGTTCAAAATCTAAGTCCTAAGTCTAAAACTTAGCTAGGGTAAAATTTTATTCTAACCTTAAGAAAAAGACCCTATAAAAATAAAAATAAAAATTTAAACTAAAAACCACTTAAGTAATAGTTTCAGTCTTCATAAAATTTTTGGGGTAAAATGAAGAGAGTAAGAATTTAATTAAAATAAGTGGATTTAAAATTGTAAAGAAGAAACAAATTATTTAAGTTGTGAAAGTGTAAAAAGATATTAAATTAATAATAAAAGGAAAAGAGGTTAAATTTGTGCAACTGCCATTTTTGGGCTCTAATAAAAAGGGGAAAGAAGGGAATAATATAAATTAGGAAACTAAGGAATGGAGGAAACATAATAAGAGAAAGAGGGGAAATTATGGTAAAAAGAAAGGTCAACATAGTAAGGAATCTGCAATTAAGGACCTTCTAAAATGAACTAAATTAGCAACTTCATTTTAGGGAAAGTATTTAAACCTGTAAGGGAATCTAGGAACACCTAGGCGTAAATTTAGGAGCAACTCTAGGTAGGTGAGGGAAATGAGACAATTAATAAATTTAAAGAAAATAATTATTGGAGGAAAGAGGGGTATGGACGACACTTGTGCGAAGGAGAATATTTAGAAGATTTTTATTAAAACTTAATTTAAATGTGATTTAGGAAAAGTTGGAGGTTCTAAAAACTCTATAAAAGAAAGGGAAGATGAGGAAGAAGGGAATCGATTGTTAGCATAATGTTACGCTACTGGATTTGTGACTTGACTGATTACTTGTGAGGAGTTTGGATTTCCCAGCTCAGATAGGAGTGGTAGCTCGGCCTTGTGAGGCGAGCTGGGAGATAGACGTACCATCTGGATAGTGTGTGGCCCCTTTGCGGCTCGGGGGGCTAAGGGGGAAGAAGAGTACCCCTAGCATTGGCTGGGAGGTACCGGTGTAGTTTCGATGGTCGACGAGCAGGATTTGCATGGAGCACGCAGAAGACGCTCGGAGTAGGCAAACATGCAACAACACACTTTTCAGTTGAATGATAGAATGTTGTAGGATGTATGATTTAGATATGCATGTGTTTTTAAGTAGGTAAACTGATTATCTAGTTTCATAACTGAATTTTATAGCCTAGTTGAGTGATTGGTTGATCGATCTCTGTGACCTTCATCTTCCTGCATGTCATGACCGCCCGGTGGTGTTGACTGTGACCCTTGTGATTGTTTTCTCCATCCCTAGCCCACCAGTCCTCGCCTGAGCAGTCGGCCAGGAGCTTGATCTACGGTCGTCGCTTCCGCATTAAAATACCTATGAATCTCAATGCCCTACTTTTCTGTGCGAGGATGGTGAAGCGAAGGATGAATCCCCTCTGTCTACCTCTATTGTTGTCCTAGTTGATTGTTGACTTGCGCCTTCTTGCGATTGATTCCTTTTGTAGTTTGTTATTTTTTCCGCAATCATATCAATACCTTTGCATTTTTATTTTTACCTCTACCCCTTTGGAGAATAAGTTACTCTCTGGGATCTTCATGACCATACCCAACTCTTGATTGAAAAAATATAAATAAAAAAATATCTCAGCATTGCCCACTTGAGGACAGCGTATCATTTAAACTATCATGACCGTGATTTAATTTTATTTATAGCGAGTTACCCACTGGAGATAGCGGTGTGTTATTTTTACTGTTCGTGGCTGCATTTGAATCCTCAGAAAGTTTTATTTACTCGCCTTTTGGCTGCCAATTTATCCTTTTTCTGACCTGAGAATTTGCATTTGTTGACAATGAACTTTAAGATAAAATCAACGTTTGGAAACAACCACAGTTAACCCTTGACATTTTAGTTTTTAAGCTCAGTGATCAATTTATGAAACCCTTAGAAATAATTCATTGTGGTGATAAGTTAACTGTGATAATTATTACAACGATCGATATAGAATTTGAACAATGCATCAATACTATGCCTGAGTTTAATTTAGGTTGACATCATGGTTTCAACTCAAAGATACACTTGATAACAACGAAACTTGATTCCTTCTCTACATCAGGGGTCCTGTGATTTTTAGTCTGCTCTTATTTTAGACCGCGCTTTCCTTTAAAATGCTAAGGCAACGTCTCCTTTAATGCTAGAAAGGGAATTCACTGATAGGAAACAACTTAGCAGAAGACAACTAATGTTAGAATTTCCCGCCTAACGATTTTAGTGATTTCTTGACAGTTGTTGTCTAAACTATAGCCAACTTTATCTCTTATTTTACTAGCAGTGAATCATGGTTAATAGCGACCTCAGAAAGGATTGGAATGTGGTTGTATCAACATTAATTAACGGTGACTTTAATAAGCAGTAGCGGTATGAGGCGAGGTCCCGACTTCGATTCTCGGAATGCTCCTATGTTTGATGTATTTAGCATTCCTGGGAGGAAATTCTTGGTGGCTGGGATAGAGGGGGAAGATGAGGTACCTTGATTTTCCCTCTGCATAGTAAAACCCTTCCCTTGAGTTGATTACCTCCGCTTGGGTGAACCGTGCCTCAGAAATCCGCACTCTCTCAGCGTTGCTTCCCTCTACCTCTGCACTTTCTGGGATCCTCAGCATCGGGTTCCCTCAGTCGACTGCCCCCACACTCAGCGGATAGACATCCTGTGACCTCTCCTTGACTAGATCTGTGTTGTTGACAGTTGTTCCTCGGCACCTCTCTAGCGTGCCTCAACGAATGTTGGGGTGCTAATCACTGCCTTTACACCTAAACGAGGTCAGTTGTTAATGCCAAGATTGGTGTCTGAACGAATGACCTGTCCGTTGAATTTCCAGAATGTATGAATGACAACCGTATATTAGTTTTACTATTTAACAGGGTGCCAAATTCAAGGGACAAGTGGACTGGCAGTAGTATTATCGTGGCTTCTAATCGTTTTTGATGTTTATAAACCAATGCATTAATTTAAGGCTCATATAGAATGGACGTAATATTTTATTTTCCTTTTAATAGTATTTTCTCGTCACTTTAGACAACCCATTAAAATTTCAGGAACATGTGGAATGACTACAGTAATTATAACAGCTTATAATAGTTTTATAAATTAGTAATGCTTTAATGCCTTAAAACAACAAACCCTTATAATTTGGTGATGCTTTATTTCTGTAATGCTTTAATGTTCAAATGCAACGATACCTTTATAATTCAGTAATGCCTTATAATTAAGTAATGCATGGTCGACACTATTTATCATTTTACGATAATTCTCGTAAGTTTTTAATAACTTAATTCTCGTAAGTTTTTATTAACTTAATTCTCGTAAAAAAAATTAATAATAATAAATAAATAAATAAAATTAAAATTAGAAGCGTAGATATAAATTGATATCATTCATCATAACTGGTTGTTGAGAATGGGGGATTGTACAAGATCCTTGGGACGTATGTAAGATAACAATAGGAAAAGAACGAGGGTTAGATTTACATTTTAGTAACAAGGATATTTTATTAATTTAGATGACATCTCATAAGAAAAGAGAGTGGTTGTGTCATAATGATTTTAGGTTTAAGTAATTCTTATATATTTGGTTTCCATTATGGAGTTGGCAGTAAATAAGTTCAGGGTTGGGTTACCTTATTAATATTGCAGGCAGTCAGATGTGTGATTATCTTGTTGTTAAGTAATATGCTTGTATTCCCTTATTCTAGATGGATGAATGATGATTATCATACTATTGTGCATTTAGACTTCTCGTCACAATTTGAGTTTTAGATTTTAGACTTGTGCGCAATAGGAATTTATGTATTAATGAATGATGGATCCCAATATTTTCTTGCGTTATAGATTTACCAATGATTATTGGACTAACAACCCTTGCACCATGTAGATAGAATGAATGTTTTAATGTGCCAATAAATAGTGATGATGCTTGATTGACTTAGAACTAGATTACTAATGCGTCGCTAATTATTGTTGATATTATTTTCCGAATGCTAAAACAAAACAACAAATTAATATTTTGTTTCTTGTACGTCGTTTTGTGTTGTAATGTAAGGGGATGTTACACATGGTATCAGAGCAGGTTCAACCCTGCGACTGTGGATTTCCATGCTTTCCACTGTAGTAAACCCTCGAGTCTTACCTAAGGCTATTTAAAACTTTAACTTGCCCTTGCGATAATCACTGTTAGATGACACCTTAGAGATTCACGATGAGGTATCGTGGATTGAAGTGCAATGCCTCCTAAAGTTTTGTGCCCTTAGAGTCTGACCCCAAGGGGAGGAAAAAGTTCTTGGGCTAGATTCGTTTGTAGTAAGGGATGATGGTGGTCTGACAAGGCTCTTCCAGGTAATTTCGAAGGCCTTGATTCACCATCAGTACTAAGATGAGGCCAGGGCACCTGTACCCTTGAAGGTACACAGTGCGCCCTAGCTAGTGTTGTTAGCATCCACCGAGAACTCAAGAGAGTTGATTTCTCGAGCCCACGAGTGTCGCAACCAACTGTGTCATTGGGGCTTGGTTGTAGAGAAAGGCATTGTGCTTCACGCTTCATGATTATGACCTCCAGTATGAAGGTCTGCATCGTGGTATTTCGACTGAAGGGGAGTGCTCTTTTATGACGGAAAACGCTCCTGCCACATTTGAACGTGGTCATCGATGACGTTTCATAGGAACTGTTCGAGGACAGTTCCAGGAGAGGTATTTTTCTAAGGTAATTGTTGAGTTTTATCTCAACGAGTTCGACACCTTGCGACAAGGAGACAGTACAGTGCCCGAGTACGAGGATCATTTTTTGAGTTGTTTCGATCTTCTCCGCACCCTTACCAAGAAACTTAAGATCAACAAGTTTGTGTTGACCTTAGCGTTAGGATTCAGCTTCTACTTCAGGTACCAGGATTACTGGACTGAGGAAGGTGTGTGGGGGTTGTGGGGAGCCACATCACCAACTTTATGGCCTAGAGGAAGGGGCTGGAGCATCTGGATCAGTCGGACCCATTACCGTGGGAGCTGGGCGAGTCCCATCAGATTCTTATAGTGGTGACTGACCGTCTGGCAGAGCACCCATCAACTGTGCTCTAGATGTTAGGTAGCGTCACTGACCAAACCCTTAAAACTTGATAGATCTTGGTGATGCCAAGAGTTTCATTCCTGGTGCTGCGCTAAAGGATTAAGGTAAAGGAAATCAAACATGATGAGTTTAATGTCGTAGAGATGGCCTTGGGAGCCAACCAAAAGGTTGGAGGAAGGGTCACAGGTTGTACCCTTAGCCTGGGAGAGTTTGTCACCAGGGCCAACCTATACGTCACGATCCTAGGATCTTATGATGTCGTGATTGGTATGGATTGGTTGGAATTGCTTGAGGTGATACTCAACTGTAAGACAAAACAATTGAGCTTGGTTGATGATGAGGTACATCGACGTGTGATTGTAGGATGGAACTAGGGAGTTTCCCTGAGGTTCATCTCTTCCTTGCAACTTTGGAAAAGCATGTGCAAGGGGTGAAAGCTTTATGCAAGCCTTGCGTTAAATGAAAAGGGAGTAGTGGAAGGTCTAGAACACCTTCCAGTGGTGAAGGAGTTTGCAGACGTATTTCCAGAGGAGTTACCTGGGATGCCACTGGAGAGGGAATTGGAGTTTACCATAGACCTAAAACTGGGGACTGAACTGATAGCAAGAATGTCGTATCAGATGTCAACCTTGAAGTTACAAGAGTTGAAAATGCAACTAAATAAGTTGCTGGACCTGGGACTGATACATCCTAGAGTGTCACCGTGGGGTGCACCGATTATTTTCATACAAAAGAAGGACGGATCGTGGAGGCTTTGCATTAACTACTGTCAACTGAACAAGGCCACGATCAATAATCAATATCCCTTGCTGAGAATTGATGATCTGTTCGATCAAATGAAGGGTGCGACAGTGTTCTCCAAGATCGATTTGCGATCAGGGTATCACTAGTTACAGATCAAGGAGGATGATGTCCCTAAGACCACCTTTAAGACAAGATTTGGACATTACGAGTTTATTGTTTTACCATTTGGACTGACAAATGCCCCAGGGGTATTTATGAGTTTGATGAATGGGGTGTTCCACGAGTACTTGGACAAGTTCGTCCAAGTGTTCATTGATGATATTTTGATTTACTCTCATACGACATAGGAGCATGAAGAGAACTTGCGCTTGGTACTACAGTGTCTGCGAGAGCACAAATTGTATGGGAAATTGTCCAAATTCTTTTTTTTTTTATCAGTCGAAGATTCACTACTTAGGGCATGTCATCTCCAGGGAAGGTATCGCCATGGATCCAACCAAGGTTGAGGATATTATGGAATGACTTGCATCGATGAATTTCACGGAAGTGCATAGCTTTATGGTTTTAGTAGGATACTATCGACGGTTGTCGAGGGATTTTCGAAGATAGAAAATCCAATCACGGAATTGCAGAAGAAAAACAAGAAGTTTGTTTGGACCGAGAAGTGCACGGAAGCATTTCAGAGGCTTAAGGAGTTGTTAACGACAACGCCGATACTAAAGGTCCCTGACATGGATGCAGACTTCTTGGTATGCACAGATGCATCCAAGGAAGGTTTAGGCGGATTCTTGATGCAAGACGGATGAGTAATTGCTTACATTTCGAGGAAACTGAGAAGGCATGAGGAGAACTACACGACGCACGATTTGGAGTTATTAATCCATTGTATATGCCTTGAAGGTTTGGAGACACTACCTTGTTGGACGAAAATTTGAACTAAGGACTGATCATTGTGGACTACAACACATTTTTACGCAAAGCGACCTGAACGTGTGACAACAATGTTGGTCAAAATTGCTTAGCGCGTATGACTTTGAGATTGCTTACATAAAGGGAACAGTGAACCGAGTGGCAGATGATTTGAGTCAGAGGCCACACATCTTTTCAGTGTTGCCTCTTTAGAAAAATCTATGTGAATAGATTCTAACTTTACAGCACGACGACGACTGGTACAAAGAGGTCAAGGGTTTTATCGGACAAAACACAATGATGGTACCACGATATGAGGGATTTTCATTTGATAGCGATGGTTTATTGAGGTTTAAAAGTCAGATTTACGTACCGCCACACGACGAGTTGAGGATGTTGATCCTGACTGAGGCTCATAGAGCAATTTACATGGCTCACTCGAGAGTCACGAAGATGAGGGTAGACCTTAAACCCTTATTCTTTTGGAAGGGATTGAAGGCCGACATAGTCAACTATGTGGCCAGATGTTTGGAGTGCCAGCAAGTAAAGGCTGAGCATAGACACCCAACAGGATTACTACAACCACATGCCATTCCAGAATCGAAATGGGAGGTCATTTCGATGGATTTTATTGTTGGATTGCCATTGACGACAAGGAGACATGACTCAATTTTTGTGGTAGTAGACACTCTGACAAAGAGCACTCACTTTATTCCTATACGTATGAAGTATTAGGCACCTAACATAGCTAGAGTTTTCATCAGTGAGATTGTGAGGTTGCATGGCATGCCTAAGAGGATTATATCCGATCGAGGATCAGTGTTTAGTGGACAAATTTGGACGAGTTTCCAAGAGGCCTTGGGAACCCAACTTAACTTTAGTACTGTGTATCACCCAGAGACTGACGGACAGACCAAACGAATGAACCAAACCTTGGAGGACATGTTACACATGTACGTATTGGACCAACTAAAACGTTGGAAGGAATTCTTGCCACTGGTGGAGTTCTCTTACCACAATAGTTATGAGAGCACCATTAAGATGGCGCCTTTCAAGTTTCTTTACGAGGAATCATGTCAGATGCCCTTGAGTTGGGATTGACTTGAGGATAGGGTCCTAGTGGGACCAGAAGCGATCCAAGAAATGGAAGAGAAAACACAAACAATAAGACAAGGGATTAAACAAGTGCAGGATCGACATAGGAGATATGTCGATGTGCACTGTGTCGACCATAGTTACGAAGTCAGTGATTGAGTCCTATTGCAGGTTAAGCCGCATAAGAGTTCGATCAAGTTTGGGAAGGGAGATAAAATTTCTCCTAGGTTTGTGGGACCTTTCGAGATTGTGGAGAGAAAGGGTGTCATGGCATATCGACAAGCCTTGCTCGATTCCTTGAGGCGTATGCATGATGTTTTTCATGTATCTGTTTTGAGACATTATATTAGTATCCTACACATGTTATTGACATGAGTTCCTTGCAGGTATCAGACAAGGGAGCGCTCACGGCTGAGTCGGTCTGTATCTTATATCACCATGTTTGACAGTTATGACGTCGAATGGTAGATCAGGTCACGGTCCAGTGGGACAATTATAGTCCGCACTCAGCGACTTGGGAGGATGCATATGAAATGTGCCAACAGTTTCCATTTTTGTTTGATAGATAGACTTATGATACTGTGATACATTTATTTCGGCATTTATACTATGAAACTTCGGGACAAAGTTTAGACCAAGAGGGGGTGTATGTAACACCCTTCTCTAGCGCACTAAGAAAACTTATTCTTTGAGGACACTTGCTCGCAAGTGATCTAGACTGTTATGATATTAAAACATTCGTCCTTGATTATGATGTGTTATGATAGATGACATGATGTTTACTGCATTGACATAGACATGTGCTATTGACTCGGTTTTACTGAGTGTGTAGTGTTTTGCACCTTGAGGATGCAGAGGCATCGACAGAACCCCTTGGACTCCGGATCGAGTTAGGGAGTGTGCTATTGGGGTTTGATTGTTTATTGTGATTTTAGTACATTTGATTAGATGGTATGATGTGAGCATGTTCTGACAGGATTGATGATGATGCAGGCTGACGATAGCTTGCCAACCAGACTCACATATGGAGTAAAGGGGCCACACACATGATTACTAGAGAGGTTGATGGAGAGGTGTGGACAACAACCCTGCCATAGCCTACTAGCACTCCTGCTGTGGCTCGAACTATAGGTTAATGATTACCTAGTTTGAGAGAATCCACGATGTCGTGAGGGTAGACTACGACAGTTTCTCACAATGATTCTAAGGGGCATGCAATAAGGCGGGGGCCTTATTCCTTAGAATCCCTTAGTCTCCCACAAGTTCACCTGGCGTAGTGTTGACTCCAGGGGTTATTGATGTCTACCAATTAGTCAAGAAGCGAGTGGCACCCTTGGAGCACGTGGTGCATCCTGAAGGGCATGTCTCAAAAAAGAAACAAAAGGTCGAGTGGCACCCTTGGAGCACGTGGTGCGTCCTGAAGGGCACGTCGCGTAAAAGAAACAAAAGAGGCAAGTGGCACCCTTGGAGCACGTAGTGCATCCTGAAGGGCATGTCGCGTTGATGTTGATGGAGGAACAAACCTAGATGGCCCTAAGACATTTAACACATTAAGAAATTCTTAAACAACTTCCCTAATTAAATGTCGCCCAGTTCAGAATCTAAGTCCTAATTCTAAAACTTCTCTAGGGTAAAATTTTATTCTAACCTTAAGAAAAAGACCCTATAAAAATAAAAATAAAAATTTAAACTAAAAACCACTTAAGTAATAGTTTCAGTCTTCATAAAAATTTTGGGGTAAAATGAAGAGAGTAAGAATTTAATTAAAATAAGTGGATTTAAAATTGTAAAGAAGAAATAAATTATTTAAGTTGTGAAAGTGTAAAAATATATTAAATTAATAATAAAAGGAAAAGAGGTTAAATTTGTGCAACTACCATTTTTGGGCTCTAATAAAAAGGGGAAAGAAGGGAATAATATAAATTAGGAAACTAAGGAATGGAGAAAACATAATAAGGGAAATAGGGGAAATTATGGTAAAAAGCAAGGTCAACATAGTAAGGAATCTGCAATTAAGGACCTTCTAAAATGAACTAAATTAGCAACTTCATTTTAGGGAAAGTATTTAAACCTGTAAGGGAATCTAGGAACACCTAGGAGTAAATTTAGGAGCAACTCTAGGTAGGTGAGGGAAACGAGACAATTAATAAATTTAAAGAAAATAATTATTGGAGGAAAGAGGGGGATGGACGACACTTGTGCGAAGGAGAATATTTAGAAGATTTTTATTAAAACTTAATTTAAATGTGATTTAGGAAAAGTTGGAGGTTCTAAAAACTCTATAAAAGAAAGGGAAGATGAGGAAGAAGGGGATTGGCTATTAGCGTAACGTTACGCTACCGGATTTGTGACTTGACTGATTACTTGTGAGGAGTTGGGATTTCCCAGCTCGGATAGGAGTGGTAGCTCGGCCTTGCGAGGCGATCTGGGAGCTAGACATACCATCTAGATAGTGTGTGGCCCCTTTGTGGCTCGGGGGGCTAAGGGGGAAGAAGAGTACCCCTAGCATTGGCTGGGAGGTACCGGTGTAGTTTCGATGGTCGACGAGCAGGATTGCACGGAGTGCGCAAATGATACTCGAAGCAGGAAAACAAGCAATGGTATGCTTTTCAGTTGAATGATAGAATGTTGTAGGATGTATGATTTAGATTTGCATGTGTTTTTAAGTAGGTAAACTGATTATCTAGTTTCATGACTAAATTTTATAGCCTAGCTGAGTGATTGGTTGATCGATCTCTATGACCTTCATCTTCCCGCATGTCATGATTGCCCAGTGGTGTTGACTGTGACCCTTGTGATTTTTTTCTCTGTCCCTAGCCCACCAGTCCTCGCCTGAGCAGTCAGCTAGGAGCTTGATCTACGATCGTCACTTCGTCGTTAAAAGACCTATGGATCTCAACGCCTTGCTTTTCTGCGCGAGGATGGTGAAGCGAAGGAAAAATCCCCTCCATCTACCTCTGTTGTTGTCCTAGTTGATTGTTGACTTGCACCTTCTTGCGATTGATTCCTTTTGTAGTTTGTTATTTTCGCCGCAATCATCTCAATACCTTTGCATTTTTATTTTTACCTCTGCCCCTTTGGAGGATAAGTTACTCTTTGGGATCTTCATGACCATACCCAACTCTTGATTGAAAAAATATAAATAAAAAAATATCTCAGCATTGCCCATTTGAGGACAGCGTATCATTTAACCTATCGTGACTGTGATTTAATTTTATTTATAGCAAGTTACCCACTGAAGACAACGATGTGTTATTTTTACTGTTCGTGGCTGCATTTGAATCCTCAGACAGTTTTATTTACCTGCCTTTTGGCTGCCAATTTAGCCTTTTTCTTACCCGAGAATTTGCATTTGTTGACAATGAACTTTAAGATAAAATCAACATTTGGAAACAACCACAGTTAACCCTTGACATTTTAGTTTTTAAGCTCAGTGATCAATTTATGAAACTCTCAACAATAATTCATTGTGGTGATAAGTTACCTATGATAATTATTACAACGATCGATATAGAATTTGAACAACGCCTCAATACTATGCCTGAGTTTAATTTAGGTTGACATCATGGTTTCAACTCAGAGATACACTTGATAACAACGAAACTTGATTCCTTCTCTACATCAGGGGTCTTGTGATTTTTAGTCTGCTCTTATTTTAGACCGCGCTTTCCTTTAAAATGCTAAGGCAACGTCTCCTTTAATGCTAGACAGGGAATTCACTGATAGGAAACAACTTAGCAGAAGACAACTAACGTTAGAATTTCCTGCGCAGTGATTTTAGTGATTTCTTGACAGTTATTGTCTAAACTATAGCCATCTTTATCTCTTATTTTACCAGCAGTGAATCACGGTTAATAGCGACCTCAAAAAGGATTGGAATGTGGTTGTATCAACATTAATTAACAGTGACTTTAATAAGCAGCAGCAGTATGAGGCGAGGTCCCGACTTCGATTCTCGGAATGCTCCTATGTTTAATGTATTTAGCATTCCTGGGAGGAAATTCTTGGTGGCTGGGATAGAGGGGAAAGATGAGGTAACTCGATTTTCCCTCTGCATAGTAAAACCCTTCCCTTGAGTTGATTACCTCCGCTTGGGTGAACCGTGCCTCAGAAATCCACATGCTCTCAGCGTTGCTTCCCTCTGCCTCTGCACTTTCTAGGATCCTTAGCATCGGGTTCCCTCAGTCGACTTCCCCCACACTCAGCAGATAGACATCCTGTGACCTCTCCTTGACTGGATCTGTGTTGTTGACAGTTGTTCCTCGACACCTCTCTAGCGTGCCTCAACGAATGTTGGGGCGCTAATCGTTGCCTTTATACCTAAATGAGGTCAGTTGTTAATGCCAAGATTGGTGTCTGAACGACTGACCTGTCCGTTGAATTTCCAAAACGTATGAATGGCAACCGTATATTAGTTTTACTATTTAACAGGGCGCCAAATTCAAGGGACAAGTGGACTGGCAGTAGTATTATCGTGGCTTCTAATCGTTTTTGATGTTTATAAACCAATGCATTAATTTAAGGCTCATGTAGAATGGACGTAATATTTTATTTTCCTTTTAATAGTATTTTTTCGTCACTTTAGACAACCCATTAAAATTTCAGGAATAGGTGGAACGACTGCATTAATTATAACARCTTATAATAGTTTTATAAATTAGTAATGTTTAATGCCTTAAAACAACAAACCCTTATAATTTGGTGATGCTTTATTTCTGTAATTCTTTAATGTTCAAATGCAGMGATACCTTTATAATTCAGTAATKCCTTATAATTAAGTAATGCATGGTTGGCACTATTTATCATTTTACAATAATTCTCGTAAGTTTTTAATAAATTAATTCTCGTAAGTTTTTATTAACTTAATTCTCGTAAWAATAATAATAATAATAAATAAATAAATAAAATTAAAATTAGAAGCGTAGATATAATTTGATATCATTCATCATAACTGGTTGTTGAGAATGGGGGATTGTACAAGATCCTTGGGACGTATGTAAGATAACAATAGGAAAAGAACGAGGGTTAGATTTACATTTTAGTAACAAGGATATTTTATTAATTTAGATGACATCTCATAAGAAAAGAGAGTGGTTGTGTCATAATGATTTTAGGTTTAAGTAATTCTTATATATTTGGTTTCCATTATGGAGTTGGCAGTAAATAAGTTCAGGGTTGGGTTACCTTATTAATATTGTAGGTGGTCAGATGTGTGATTACCTTGTTGTTAAGTAATATGCTTGTATTCCCTTATTCTAGATGGATGAATGATGATTATCGTACTATTGTGCATTTAGACTTCGTCAAAATTTGAGTTTTAGATTTTAGACTTGTGCACAATAGGAATTTATGTATTAATGAATGATGGATCCCAATATTTTCTTGCGTTATAGATTTACCAATGATTATTGGACTAACAACCCTTGCACCATGTAGATAGAATGAATGTTTTAATGCGCCAATACATAGTGATGATGCTTGATTGACTTAGAACTAGATTACTAATGCGTCACTAATTATTGTTGATATTATTTTCTGAATGCTAAAACAAAACAACAAATTAATATTTTGTTTCTTGTACGTCGTTTTGTGTTGTAACATAAGGGGATGTTACACCCCCCTCCCCCAAATCGTGCTTCTCTTGAGTTCCAAGACTCTAATGCTCTGAAGCTTTGGGATTTAGAGGTTCTTACCACAACCTACACAATTTCTCTCGAATACCAAACTTCCGAACTTCTGGGTTCCACTTAGTATTGTTTACCAGGGGTGCTACGTGTAAATAATATGGTGGTGACATGTGTCCCCACTAACGAGTGACATGTTTCAAATCACAATTGGTACAAAAATCTTATCAACAACACGAATCATGTTGACACATGGTAGGTGTAAAGTGGGTCCACGTCACCTTAGGTGGTGTCATCGTGCCACATCACGTCCGGTGCTTCAGGACTTCGTAACTCTAGGCTTTGAAGGATTTTTCAATAGAACAGTTCAAAACTCCTAAATCCTCTCTCTCTAGACCCTTACTACTTCGACACTTCAAATATTAGGGACTTTGAAGGACTTCTCATCATAACACAACACATCTCCCGAAAGCCGAACTTCTGGACAAGTGTTTTATGAAGCTTTGGGCCTCTAATGCTCCAGAACTTCGGGACTTTCGAATATTTCACACCAACATACTTTATAACTCCAGAAAAAGTGTTGTTTGAAGCTTCGGGACTTTGGGGCTCTGGGATTTCAGAACTATAAGCTTTGGAGGATTTCACTACCGAACACCACCCCACCCTTGAATTGACGAACACCGAAATTATGAACACTTGCTTATCTTCGGACACGTGTCCCTGAATATGAATGGTCCAGATTGGTTCCAGACTTCAAAACTTTGGGGAACTATCCACTCCATGCAACCACAACCAAATTTCTCTAGAGTGTCAAACTTCCAAACCACTTGGGGATCCAACGACTCACCTTCCCCAAATGATCTACGATGTAGATCTACTTCGAGACTTCAAAACTTCAAGGATTTTTCCTCCTTTTGTCAAAATATTAAAAAATTTCGAAGCAACGAAGTCTAAAGGACTTGAAGGTTAACCGCCATGCTCCTTTCCCATATCTGACAATTGTGAATGATCTGCCTTCTCCCGAACAGATCCGATGACCCAAATCTAAACTTTTCCCCAAAACCACAATTACTGTGGTTTATTTCCTCTGCTAGATTTCTCAAACTGCTAGACCTCCTGATCTCTCAAACACAACTAAGGTGTTCTCTCAATGCCCTCTTGACACTCATGGATGCTCTGAAACTCAAATTTTGTCCATTTCAACAACAATTCGTTTTGAAACTTTTTCTTCAAATTCCACTTATACATCCCATCTAGGCTCAGTGTTAAAAACCGAATCTTTGATACCAATTTATAACATCCCCAACCTTCCAGGTCAGGCCATGCCACTCCATAACACCCTCTTACTAGGCTTTGAAACCAAATTATAGCATCCCCGACTTTAGGCCGTTGGGCTATGCCACGTAATAATTCTTCATTTCTATTGTATGTATATATACAAATTTAAAACAGACAGATACATTTTGATAATGCATAGATTCATGCAGAATAAAAATAATCCTATACATACAACATACACAAGAAACACTCTTAATTATAAAGACATGTACAAATACACAAAATGCAAGTGAACACATAATTGATACTTATATTTTTATAGAATACCACCAACTGCATGCAAACCTTCCATTAACCTTCGAGCCTTATACCACGTTGCTCAAAGCTATTAGCAATGGGTCACCCCCGATTTGGGACTAAAGTCCACCCGGGTAAAGGGATTCCTAGATAGGATAAGACGATATAGACAACAAGAAGGATTTAGTCCAAGGAGCCAACTCAAACTACTGGCCTACATCCTCTCATTCCCCACATGCCTATCCCACCCCACGAAGTGTGCCCCTTCTCTGCTCAACCTTCCTTCAACTACCCCACTTCCCTTCCATGGCTTCAAAAACATGCCAAACATGAAGTCTCAAAGCATTGTAACTGTAGTTGGGATCCTTCAGGAATTCAATTCCCCAATATTTTTCTCACCTAGAGAGAGTTTCTCACAGGCCTGACAACCCGCCTCTTCAATCCCATGAGCCTAACAACCTGCTTCTTCAATCCAACAGTCTAGTCAACCAGGTACTAGCTTAGGTGAATGCAACAACAAAAACCAGATTATGGAACATGTGGTGGTAGTGACCACGCTCGGGCAATGGACATGGCACTACACATAACTGGAAAGGTACAGGTGATGGCCAACAACAAAGTTTAGGTAAGGAACATGTAATGGTAGTAGCGTCAACCTTCATATAAGGCACAATACGAGTTCAGATAAAGTACGGGTGCACTATGCATAACATGAAATGTATAGGGTAGATGCAAAGTGCGTGCAAGCTCCAAGGGTGCGTGAATGATGCCAAGGATCAATGATGGAGAGAATGGTTGAGTGCATGAATTCTTTGGTCAACCAAAAGAATGGTTCAACGTGTAAATGATGAGTGCATGTATGAATGGGGGAAGATGGGAAAACAAACTATTTTACCCACATATATTTTCATGCGCCCCGATTGACACATGGCTCTCCAGGAGTTCTCTTTCTCTCCACTTTTGATTCATTCCATATTCCATGAGACTTAGGATAAAATAATTGTCCTCACCATAGTCTTTAGGAAATAATAATATAATATTGTCTTGGAGTTAATACCTCAAGCTTATCCCTTTTTCCCAGTCTCATAGCCCCTCCCTTTCCCTTCTTAGTGAAGTTTATTCCCCCATACTCTTTTATCGTGGTCGATCTACATGCAACAATGTATTATATTAATGATATGAGTGTTTACATATACAAAAATAGACCCACTGGCCTTTAGCATCTAGGCTCTCCGGCCTAATCATCACATAAGCCTCCCGACTCATAATAAACTAGCTCACCAACCTACAAAACATATTCACATTTACAACTAGGGCTCAGTCTTGAGGTGTTACATAAAGGTTAAAGATGATAGGGTTATAATTTTTAGGAATTATATGGTTTATAGGTTGAAGGTGTTAGGAATTAGGAATTATAAGGATCATGTCTCAGTATGTATATCGATTAAAGGCATGAGGATTAACTATTATAAGGGTTGGGGGTTATATTGGTTGGATTTTATAAGGATAAATGATTATATGGATTAAGAGTTACAAGGGTATGATTTTTTATATTGTGGAGGTTAAATATTAATTGTGAGGGGCTAGTTGTTATGAAGGTTGAGGGTTATAAGGTCTACATGTGACAATGATTATATATGTTATATGAATTATTTATTATAGTTATTATTCATAGGGATATACTGTAAATGCATAAATAATTATAATGGTTAGGAGCTCGGTGTTATAAGAGTTATATGTATTTTATGTTTTATGGACTATAACAATATTGTGATAAAATTTTGAAGGTTAGAAGGAATATGCACTGGTAATTTTAAGGATTGTATGAATTAGAACGATTAAGTATTAGGGTTTATATGTGGATTAAGGGTTAGGGGTTATAAAGATTAGGTGATAAGGGTTAGGGGCTATATTGATAAATGTGATAAATATTAAATATTATAGGATTGGGGCTCATAAGGGCTATGTATTAACATTTATAAAGGGTCAAGGGGTTAAGGGTTTAAGATTTAATGATTAGAGGTTACAAGTGTTATGGTTTGTAGATATTACAAGTGATAAGAGTGATAGGGATTGGTTTTAGTGGATTATAAGAGTTATGATATATAAAGATTATATCAATTAGGTGTTATAAAGGTTTTTTGTTTAAGGTTGTACAACTTAGGGGTTAGGGGTGATTTGTGTTTGGTTAATATAAACTTTATATGTGTTTAGCGTTAAATAAGTTATAGGTTTTGTGGGTTATAAGGGTTATATAATATAGATGTTAAAGGTTATAATGATTATATTATAGAGATTAATGGTTGGTAGTTATCAGTTTTATGGGTTGGAGGTTAAGGAGTATGAGTTATAGGAATTATATGTTTAGATGTTAGGATTCATAAGAATTGTAGTGGTTAGAAGTTAAGGTATATATATGTCATGTCTATAAGGATTAGAATTTATAGGTATTACGTATTAAGGATTACGGTTGTGAGTTTCACCATATATGTTAGGGGTTATAGGTGTTATGTTTTAAGATTTATAATGGTCAAGGATTATAGGTTTGGTCTTAGAGTTTAGGGGTTATTGGGTTAGGTTTTACATGTTATAAATTTCAAAAGGTTAGATGGGTTAGAAATTATAAGGGCTAAATATTAGGGGATAGATAAAATATGATTGATAGGGGCTAGAAGGTTTAGGGAACTAGATATTAATTGTCATAAGGACCAAGGTTTTAGATATTAAGGTTTTGAGATGATATGATTAGTAGGGTTTATAATGTAGAGGTCATAGGGATGATAGTTGTTATAATATTTAATGATTATAAATTTTAGAGTATCAAGGGGTTATAGGGACATAGGAGTATGCCATTAATAAATTCATATTTTATACAAGTTAAGTGTTAAAGGTTTAACATTACATGTTATAATTATTTTAGGGGTATATAATTATTATAGATTATCAAAATTACAAGGCCATATTTTATAGGTGTTAAGTTAAGGGTAATACAAATTATGGGATGGGGATATCATGGTTAAGTGTTAAGGGTTATAAATATTAGATGTTAGGAATTAAAGGGAATAATGGTAATCACTACTTTAAGGGATATAATAGGTTATGAATTTATTTTTATAGAATTAAGGTAGGGTATACTAGTTTTTAGGTTTTTTTTCAAATGAAAAAAGTGTAACTTTTATTAAAAGAAATAAAATTACATTCTGAATAATGCACGTAGAAAGCATGCATTTAGTTTGAAAAAAATTTCAACCCAATAGGAAGAAAGATGCATAAAAAAATGGCCCTCTAAAAGAGGCCCCAGTACAATTGAAATCTACTAGAAAAATAGCCACAAAACTCAACTAAGAAAGCTACAGAGGTAGACCAAAAGAAATCTTGGACGAACTAGGCTAGAGTGGCAAAAAAACTCCTCAAGATCCAAAAACAGAGGGACAAAACAAGGATTCTTGCAACCATGAAATTGAAGAAGCCAGAAAATGCATGCCCTAACAAGACCTCAAAGCATTGATCGAGGCCTTCAAATCAACACTACATGCGCAAAAAGAAAGGACCTCAAAGCTCTGACCCAAAACATCGAAAAAGAAGCAACAACCCCAACATCCACTCCAAAAACTAGATCCTGAGAGGAGCGCAGAGACCCCCCAACCACCAAGGCCTTTGGGAAAACCATGACATTGCATCAAGCCCTGAATGAACCAATAGGGATGGATCGGCTAGATCCAACCACAAATAACATTAGAAAGACCTTSGTGGGTGCAAATGGCTGCAACAACAAAAGACCAGAACCCCGCAAATGACAGATCATACATCAAAGGACCATAAATGGAGCAAAAACAAGAGAAAAAACCACCACAAGGCACTGGATCATAGACAATGCACCCACATCCAAAAGCCACACACTGAAAAGCTTAGAATCGCAGATCCACACATGGGAGAGCTTAACCACCAAGCAAAACACCAGGATAAACAAAGAAGAAACAAATCCGTACAATGTGAACGCAACCACCAACAGAAAGGAACCTCCCACTAGAAACCAAGCCCACGAAGGGAAAGGACCATGGGAGACACGGTGGATGGAAGAGGAGCACCACGAGCGCACACACCTGTGGCTAGGGATGCAACTAGGGAAATCCTAACCACAGATCTCTCCAATTTTCTTTTTGTTTAATTTCTTTCTACTAGTTTTTAGGTTGCTTGGCTAGAGCGTAACTTGTGTATATATGGTCGATCACTGTCCAACTTGGGGCATGACTTTTTTTGCGAGTTATCTTCCTACACCTATTATATTATATGGAACCATTACCAACTAGTAAATATATAATCAATAACTATTCAAATTATTTAAATGTATTTATAAGCTAATAAAATTATAACATAAAATTATTTTTTATATAAATTTTTTTAAATAATGAAATAATAATAACTTAGTAAAAATATTAATTAGTTAACAATTAAAATAAATTTATATTATTAATTATATACCATTAAACATAAATACAAATTAAAAAAAACAAAAAATTGTATTCACAACTTATTTTATAAATCTTATATTGAATTACTTTTACTAACATAAATTCTCCTTTCTACCCACTTACTTTACAATCATATCCAATACTACACATTATAAAGTATTCATTAAATAACTTAACAAACTTTTATTTAATAGATAATTTTACAAATTGTAAAATATTTAATGGCCATTGGACGCAACTGGAAGCAAGGATGAAATCTGATTATAAAAAAGAATGGAAGAATTTCTCTCTTTTCCCTATCTTATTTGAAATGCTGAGGTTTACACGGTGATACCCAAGAACGCTAGTTGTGTTTCAAATAAGAGATTTGTACACAACTATGAATCTTTGACTATGCATCAAGAGTCCTTGAAAATAAATAATTGTTCATCCTTAAATATAAATAATTGTTATTATTGGGATCACTTTGTTGAAATGGAAATAAATACTAGTTCGCAAAGATCATTTGCCAAATATGTACTCACAATATTGGTCAAAAATGGACTCACAACTATATAGTTTACTTGTATTTGTATGTGTATGTGAGTATCTTACTAATGTATTTGTTTTTTTTGGAAATAATATTAAACTAATATTATGGAAAGATAGATTTCCATTAAGCACATGACCAAAATTTTACATATAGATTTGTTGTTGTCGTTATGAGCGAATAGAAAATAACTTTATAGGCATTGATGTTGGTATTTACAATGATATACTCAAAATATTGGGAAATGTTTAAATGTAAGCTAACCATGAATCGAGTGATTATGTCCTTGTTTATTTTACTCATCAATTCTAATTACTTGTTATGTGATTGTGGTTATAAATTTCAATGTTACAAGTGAAAGAAGAAAAATGTTATGTAAACTTTTACTCCATGTTGTAGTTGCTGCTTTATGTAGTTTAATTAGTGGAATTCAATATTTATATTTAGTCTAACTAGTGGAATTCAATATTTATAGTTTTGAGTCTTTCGAGACATCTCAATCATTTTTAGAAGCTCTAGGATATTCATGCTAGTTATCTAAACATTGTCTCCATTTAATTCTTGAATGTGTAAGCATAAATCAATCATGATGTTTAGTGAGGTACTAGTTTTCTATAATATACACATACACATAACTCTTTCACGATAATTAACAAGACCAATTATGGTGTTGAATGAGGTACTAGTTTTCTATAATCTATACATAACTCTTTAACAATAATTAACAAGTTTTATTAGACACCGTTAAAAAGAGAAACAAACATGCATATTTAGAATCCATATATGCACACATTCTAAAGGAATTAAGAGTAAGGATATTTGGGTATGAAAGGTGGATTATGATTGAATGTCATCTTTTGTTGGAAAAATTGAAATATTGAAATAGGAGAAACACTTCTTTTTCTCTAGAATTTGGAAAACATGTTTTTAATATCTATACTACTTAATCCATGGAAATGATGTATAAATGAACATATAAAATATTTTGCAAGATCTTCCTTCCATAATCTTAAATTTCAACAAATATAGATTTAACTATATTTCAAACATTTATTTTATTCAAGACCCTGCATGACCTCATCCAGATAACCAATGATATAAACATAAACCTCATTAAGGTGATTGTGTATACCTTAATTGTAAACTTCATGATGAAAAAGCCTTATTTTAACCTCATAATGAAAAAAGAAAAAAAGACAAGTGAATAAATCCATAAAAAGATTAATTAAAATTACAAATTTCTTAATTAAATATTATATTTATTTAAATTTTACATATATTTTATAAAAAAACTTTAACATGTTTTATTTTTATTTTTATTTTGAAAATGATATAATGGGTAAAGTTGTTTATTTTCTATATTTTGAAGATGGTATATTGGGTGCACAGTACATTTAATGCATCAATATGGTAAGATTGGAACCCAAAATCATCACAAATAATAGTAATTTTTATGTAAATCATATTTATTTAATAAATTTATTATTTAAATTTCTACCTTCTAACCAAAGTTGAGTTAAGGAATAACTATGTTTTTGCATCTTATGTGATAGACATTAGATTTATATATGAATTTAAAAAATAAAAAATAAAAAATAAAACTAATATTAATTGAAGAAGGGGAGATGAAACTTAGTAGCCTTATAGGTGGGCCTATTTCTCAACAATATATCATTTAACTTCAGGTTAGTTGAACTTGGTTAAGCTTTTTGTTTTCAGTTTTTGGGCTTCTAAGACATGGATGAAAACTAGTATTTATGTTTGTGACTTTTCAAACAATGGGTAAAGAGTAGTCTACATCTTATAGTTTTGCAAGGAAATGATTTTCTTAATTCTTTATTAAGTTGATGCTAAAACAAAGATCCAGCCAAAAAACTTTTTTAGTTTTTCATTGAGTTGATGTTAAACTTAATAATAATAACAATTTAGTTGAGATATAAATTTGTTTTCAAATAAAAATCATATTAAATAAAATTGATTTAATTTATATTAAGATATTCATTTTTTTCAATTCTTTAGTTTATATTAATAAGTCCATTTTCTTCAATTTTTTAGTTTATACTAAGAGGTCCATTTTCTTAGACGTTATTAGACAACTCTCAACCATTCTTAACAACTCAATAACAATAATATTTTTGGTCATTACCTCCCATTTTCTCCATGTAAAAATCTTAAACAAATATAAACCCAAACTAACCAAGGTATTAAGTGATAATACTCATTTTCATTAACTATAATCTACATGCAAGTTTTACAAGGAACCCTTAAAACATAGTAACATGCATGTATGTCCACATGAATTAATTTCTTTACTAAAACCATCACAACTCTACTAAGTCACTTTCATTATAAATGGACTCCACTTAAGCTCGTAAATGGACTCCACTTAAGCTCACACTACATAATGTAATCAATAATACATAATGTAATTGGTAATAAGAAATGTATGCTACATTGGTAAGAATTACAGTTATTCATGGAGTCTCATAGAACATCAAATTGAAGAAGATGATGGAGAGGAAAACCAAGGTGAAGAATCACTCTCATACATGGAGTCTCACAACATGGATAACAAAGCATGATGATGAACATGAAAACCACTGTAAAGATCTATCCAAGGTAAATCAAGATCTAAACACAAACCCAATCATAACAACGATATATGCTTTCTTTGAGAAAGACAACACACCAATTAACATAAATAATGTCAATTAATTAACAAAGAAAATTTAATTGAGACTAGAAAGGGATGTGCTAATATTAATTTGGAGGGATGAAGTAAATTAATCATCAAATGCCCGACTATGTTAATGAAATGGGTTGATAGGAGGATAAATGAAAGTTAAGTTATCCCTAATTATGGACCAACTAGAAAAATATAAGTTAGGTGGCATGGGGTAAAGAGACAATCAATTCAGTCAAGGAACATCTAAAAAAATATAGATTATGTGGCATTACACTATGTGAAGAGGGAAAAAGACAAAATCAATTCGGAAGTCTTCCTATGAAAACAAGTATTTTTTAATGAGTCTAGCCATATGCAACCTAAATTGGATATTCGATTAGTCTAGTTGTTAATACACTTTTTTTATAAGTTAATTGTTAATGCCACGATAGGAATGATATTTGCCTTAGAATTTTTTCAAATAGATAAGAGCCATAAAATTAACTTAAAAAAACAACTAAGAAAACAAAAATAGCAAAAAAACAATTAGTGATGAAAATAATTGATCAAAAGAAAAACCAAAGAGAATTTGCAAGAATTAATTGAATAATATTATGCCAAAAATTCTCACCTGGAAGAGGATTTTTTCAAAGTTGTGTTGAACAAAATTGAGATCATATTTTACAAGTAATAGAGTTGTAGAAAGGGGGAAAATGTCTAGATGGCCACAAAGATGAAGAAATTCACCCTTAAGAAATTTAAATTGATTATTGTTCATGGTGACATTGTATTCACTCGATGAGAAACCAAACCACAAGAGAAACTAAAGTGTTTTCAGCAATAACATTGGGAAAACTAGTGATTATAGTAAAGTGTTAGCCCAACTGGTAATTTATTTAGTAACTTGTGACAAACCATAAATTTTAAAGATTTTTTTTTTTATAAATGTCCATACTTTGAATAACATCAAATATTATAATTGTCCATACTCTGAATAATACTATGTTAGTTGTTCATTAATGGATCCTAATGTCTATCAATAAATATTAATAATATGATGCTAATTAAATACTATATCCTGAATTAAAACTCTAACAAGTGCTAATGGTATGGTGTTAATAAAATATCCTACTCCACAATACAAACTTAACAAGTGCTAATGGTATGGTGTTAATAAAATATCCTACTCCACAATACAAACTTAATAGTGAATCAGTATAATATAATTATAAGCCTTAGTATAAAGGTTCTACTAAATAACTTTTTGTACTAAATATGACAAGTAACTTTTTGTATTAAATATGACAAGAAATTGTTAGATCCGTTGATTTAAGTGATTATTTCTCTGTAGTCCGAGTGTCTCACAAGTTTTTTTAGCATGCTGTATCCATTTCTACATTCAAAAATCTATTTTAAACAATCAAAAATAGTGATTTCATGAAGATTTATATTGTCTAATTCCCACAAAAAAAACCATTTCCTAGAACATCCTAATTATAATATTGAATCATAATTTTCATAAAAATTATACAGACAATGAGATAATAACACCTTAGTTGAGATATTTAAAAAATGATTTAATTTAATAATACCTTAGTTGAGATACTTAAAAAAATGATTTAATTTAAATTATTATGAGATACTAACACCTTAGTTGAGATATTTAAAAAAAATATTTAATTTAAATTGTTAAAACTGAAAAATAGAAGATCATGGTATTAAAGAATGTTAACTCTTGAAGCATTAATGAAAGGTAGTAGTTGATTAATGAAAGGTAGTAGTTGACAGGTTTGGAATATGTGATTGCTAAAGCTAGAATTATCATCAAATTTTAATTTTATCATTATGTGATTAGTTTTACTTGTGCCTTGGTAGTTTAGTAACAA
>ML787686.1:59842-71324 GCA_009831015.1 Picea engelmannii | reverse complement strand
AGGCTACATGGGAAATGGAGGATGCCATGAGACAGGCATATCCGATTTTGTTTACTTCTGTACATGCAATACATGTTAGTAGATAAGAACATCAAGGATGATGTTCCTTTTAAGTGGGGGGGGATTGTAACACCCTGTTTCCCCCAGTTCGTAAATATAACTGGACTAGCCAAGGACTATGGAAAACTCATAAGTATGAATATGTGATGTAAATGGACCTTCAAGAAGAGGTCAATGAATGTGAATAACATTTTGAATTTATTGTAGGACTGCTGAGAGGGGATGTGCAGAAAAGAGACCACGATGGCAGTGGAAGGCACCTAAAAAGGTGGCGTTAACTTCCACCGAGTATTTATACAGTATTTGGACTCCACTGGCCCGGAGAACCAAAAGCGGCTCGCTGGCCCCAAATTTAATGTCTCGCAGACTGGTAGGCGGACGACTTGATGAGGGATGGGATGGTGAACCGCCCGTCCGTAGAGCCGTCAGGCCTGATCGGCGCAAGGGTAATCGTGCCACATGCAACCTCGCAAGAGGATAAGGCATATGGTAGAAGCGATTTCGAGGGCAGATGCGAGGGGAACTCTGGCATTACGCAGAGTGAGTGATAACAGAGAGGAAGGATTGCAACCTTTGCTCCTGGTCATTGGCAGACAGAGAGACGCATTCTCAACAACATCGTGGTCTCAGCTCGGGGGTGGCTAGTGGTAAATCTGTCGGGAGTCGCTACGCCTACGGTTGGGTGGAAACGAGCACCTCTCTCAGCAGTTGCACCCATTTCTGGTGTTATTTATGATAAGTATTTTATGTATTGCATCTTGAAATTCATATACTGATATATATATACTCACAGAACTGTGAAATGGTGAACGATTTTTGTAAGAATGTCTGTGCAGTGTTTTGATAATAATTAATGGACATATGCTCGTAATAGAGGAAGCCATGCATGAATCACGTCGATAAAATGAATCTAATCATTCCTAGGTTGAACTAAGTCAGGATTCCAGCCCGTTCTCGGGAAGCTGTCTACCCTTATCTGTCTCCGGGAATGCCCCAGTATAGATCTCTTTACAAAGATTCTCTCCTTGGAAAGGTTTACCAAGAACCTGGAAAAAGGGACTTGAATGGGAAAGTCTTAATAACCCTGTACGAGAAGGAATGACCCTCTTAAGGTTCCGAGATAACAGTGTAGGGATAAATAACAAATCGACAAATGAGATATCGTCAGATGACCCATAGGCAATCATGACCGTTAGCTTGACGAAAGTATCAAGGTTGATTACATACCTTGCCCCTTTTTCCCCCTATCTTCGTGAACAGTGAGGAAATCGAGATTGTAGATCCCAAGGCCCAGGAGAACAATCGAACCATTGATCTTTCCACATCCATGAAGTAGTGGAAGAATGCACAAGGTGGGACAATCGGAGCCGTTGGATCTCATTCAGAAATCTCATCAGCAGTTGGATCGGGTTAAGATGCTCGGAGTTTAGTCTCTAGAGTGTGCGTGGGAAGAATGGATCTAGGCAGTTAGATCTTGGCCCATTTATCCATCAGCCATCAGATTGGATAGGAGCTGCACGAGAGTTACCATCGGGATTCCAGCCATCGACATATCAGGATTCTCGAGGACAAGAAAATCGAGACACTTCAAGTCTCAAAACGTCGAGAGGATCTGGACCATCCGTTTGAGTTTACACGTGGTGGAGGTCGAGGTTTACTATCGGGAGTCGGGATAGCGACATTCTTGTGGAAAAAAGATCGGGGAAGTCCGAAGTAAAAACCTTGGTAAAATCTGAGCCGTCCGTTTGGGAAGACATGTGTTAGAAATCCATAGAGAGTCGGGATATTCGGCATTGGGAAATCGAAGTTCCTGAGACCGTGAGAATTGAGACACCACAAGTCTCGAAATCCCGGAGAAATCGGAACCATCCATCAGAAGAGGACACGTGGCAGCCATCGGCGCCATCATGGAAAGTCCCGACAGGAAGTTGATGATCGGCGTTTTGGGTCATCGGGATATCGAGAATCCTAGTGACAATTTGTTTATGTATTTTAGAATCGCGAAGCTTGAAACCCTGATGAGTGGGAGCCAGCTATCAGCGTAACGGGAAGCTGGGAATCGATGGATCGGGAATCCCGTGGGTCAATGCATTTTGACATTGAAAACCTCGTAGCCTCGACAAGGGATAAGACTGCGGTCACGGGGATAGTGGTCATGTGGGCCAGAAGCCTAGCCAGGAGAGCTAATGCATGAAAGGTGCGTCGGGATTTGAGGGATCGCGAATCCTGAGGATGTGTGCATTTGGACATGAGAAAGTCTGAAACCCCGATGAGGAGGTATGGCTGCGGTCATATAGAGGGAAGTCATATGGACCAAAAGGATTAGCCCTAGGGGACTAGTGGAAGTTGGAGCGTGTCGGGAATCGGAGGATCGCGGATCCAAAGGGCATATGCATTTTGGCATCAGAAAGCTCAAAACCCTGACGAAAGGAGAGATAGAAGGTTGCGGTCTCATGAGCACATTTGGGTGGACCATGGCATAGCTAGGAGGGGCTAAGGCTGGGAAGAGAGCTCATCAGTGATCGGGGAATCGAGAACATAGGAACTCTCAACATAAAAAAGGATGAAACCCCGAAAACCCTGAAATTATCATCAGGAAAGAGCATCGTTATGAGCAGAAAGCCGGGTAGGTGCATGAAAGACCCTTGGATCGGGGATTGGCAATTTGCTGCTGCAAGCTTCGGGGATTCTCATTATTGAGAAATCAACGAAAAAGTTCGATGCTAGGTAGTGGATATGTTACATTGAGTCATATCCAACAAACAAATAATAGGGACAAAACATAATGTTGTCTTGAGCTTTGCAAAGTGGCACTCCACCTTTGCATTCCAAATAAATTTTGCGTGATTGGACAACTAGTATAGAGGACGGGCGAACTGAGAAAAATGCGAGACAAATTTCCTGTAGAAATCAATATCTCCCATGAAACTCTTGATGTCATGCACATTGAAGGGCACTGACCATTGTGCCAAAACTTGTATCTGACATGGATGTGGGAAAAATCCTGTTGTGTCCAAAATGAAACCAAAATAATGAACTGATGTTTTTCCAAAATATGACTTATTTTCCTTCACCTGAAGCTTATGTGCCCATAGTTGATCAAGTACGTTGCATACATGTTGAATATGCTCTGCCGAAGACTTATTGAATACCAATATATCATCAATATAAATAACAATAAACTTACCCAAGTGTGGCCGAAAGATATCATTAATTAACCTCGTAAAGTTGGTCGATGCATTACCAACCACTCAAAAGAGCCCAAAATTTGTCTTGAAAGTGGTTTCCCATGTGGTTGTTGCATTCATGCGAACTTGATGGAAACTAACTATCAAATTCATCTTTGTGAAGAAACAAGCCCCTTATAAGTGGTCCAATAAATCCTCAATCCAGGGTAGGGGTAGTGGTTTTTAACAATAGCTTTATTAAGGGCACGATAGTCAACCACAATGTGTCATTATGATGCATCCTTTTTGGGAATAATAAAGGTTGGGGACACATAAGGTGACGATGAAGGTTAAATATGGCCTAAGCTCAAAAGTTGGCCAATTTGGCATTCTATCTCAATAGCCTCTCGGGGAGCAAGGAAATAGAATGGGAAGTTGGGAAAATAGGTGCCATGAATGATATCAATCATGTGCTCAATAGTTCGAGATGGGGGCAGACTCGTGGGTTGAGTGAAGACATATGCAAATTCTTAGAGTAGGGGAGCCATGTTTAGAGGTGTAGGGTTGGTCAGGTTATATAGTTTAACGGGGCACACTAAGCACATAGTGATGTCTTTGTTCATACTTAATTTCTTAATGGTGACGTGTCCAGTAATAGGCTGGGTGGATTTAAGAGTAGAGTGTTAAGGTTTAAGCTATTATTAGAGTTCTTTGCATTTCACTAGATAACAATAACATAAGATAGGAACACTGAGAAATACACAATCACAAGAGACACATCATTTATCATGGGAAACCCTCATGGGGGAGAAAACCCAACAAAACTTCCTTATTATAGATAGCCAATACAATGCCAAGAGATAACTCAAACAAATATAGAAAGTCCTCTCCCAAAAATTCCCTTCTCTCTCTCTCTCTCTCTCTTCTCCAACTGCAGCTCTGAAACTTGCTTCTCAATGAACAAGTGAGTGTGTGTCTAAGTGAGGAACTAACCTCCTTATTTATACAAATCTGGCATGTGTGGAGGTGTCTTTTCACTGGCAGGGACGACTTCTCAATCTGGGTGGTTATAACCACCTTTAATATATTATGGGGCCGAATTCTTATTCTACCTATTACAATTATGTTTTGACCAATCCACAAAAGGGGATTTGGTCTTTTACAATAGCCAACATGATCAATCTGCAATAGGGGATTGATCTAATGAATAATACAACAATAATAATTAGAATACACTTTGCAGTTACATTATTTCAACACTCCCCCTTAACAAGAAGGGTWTTCTACAACAACATCGGGAGAGAGAGAGGACAACATCATCAACGAAATCAGGTGGGTGAGATGACAACATCATAAATATCATCTTGGAACACTGACTGGCGTATCTATAAATCATCGGAAGTTTTTCTCATCGACAACATCATCATTCTCAGTGGAATGAAATGATCATCTGCATCAATATGGATTAGTATAAAAATAATACATCATCATCACAATGCAAGGCTAGTCACATCATCATAGCACGAGGTTGGCTCATCATCATAGCACGAGGCTGGATCATCATCACAACATGAGGCTAGCACACTACACAATAATTAAGCTGGAATCACAATACTAGACTAGCTTTATGTCACAATAATTAAGCTGGAAGAACAATACTAGGTTGGCTTTACGTCACATCAATTAAGCTGGAAGCACGGTACTAGGTATATCTCAACACAATAATTAAGCTGGAAGAACAAAACTAGACTAGCTTTACGTCACAACAATTAAGTTGGAAGAATAGAACTAGACTGGCTTTACGTCACAACAATTAAGATGGAAGCACAGTACTAGGCATATCTCAACACATCAATTAAGTTGGAAGCATAGAACTAGACTGGATTTACGTCACAACAATTAAGTTGGAAGCACAATACTAGGCATATATCAACACAACAATTAAGCTGGAAGCATAGAATTAGACTGGCTTTACGTCACAACAATTAAGCTGGAAGCACAGTACTAGCATGGCATATCTCAACACTACTCCCTGACGGCAACCGTTCTCCTCGGAGCACGATCACTCTCCTTAGGACCTTCTTTCTCTCACTCGGCCTGAAGAGCGCAAATTCTCTTCTATCTCCCAATCGGAAGATCTGCACCCATAGTTCTTTCCACACGACCCTCCTTCCTTGATTTATCAGAGGATCGGAGCTTCGCGGCTCGCGAATTCACTATCTATCCTTTGGGCTCTCGAATCTCTGAGACCCGATACGCCAGTCAACACTGACTTCCCCTTCCGCTATCGGGACTTCGTTCTATCGTGTCTCGCAACTCACAACACTAAGCACTCGGGTTCCCAACCTCCGATACGTGATGCGCCAAAGTGCCGAATCCCACAGTCTCCCTCCTTCGCAACTTCGCTACTCACGAGGTCAATCAACTCCTACATCGAATTTCGACACCCAAGACTCTGAACCTCCGAGACTCATGATCTCGCTTCCTCGCGACTTCGCCACTCGCGAGGTCAAATGATTCCTATCTCGACTTCCAAGGCCCAAGACACCGAACCTCCGATGGTTTACGACACCTGTCCTCCACTACCTTCTGTGGCCCACACTACTTACGTAGCTCTCGAAATATCACCTCTCGCTCTATCGCAACTTCGGTTGCGTAGATTTGGAATCTCACTTCACGAACTCCCGATATGTCGATCTGCGAGTAGGACTACGCTCCTCGTGATCCTGATCGATGGCTCCTACTCTCCCGAACTTCGAACCTTTACCAGCCCTGCACTGTAACCCTCCTGCAAGTCTGAGAGATCCAACGATTTACCTAAAATCGCAGATTCTCCACGGAGAATCCTGACCGTCCACTCTTCTTCTTGCGTAATCCATGGACAAGAAGTACCTCTCCACGAGACTTGTTTGCCAACCCGCGACGTTTCTTATCAACTTGCTCACACAACTTCTATCCCGGTCCTTTAACGAACTTAAAGGCCTATCTCTCCTGAACTTTTACAACTTCAGAACTCTCAGGAAGAAACTCTTGCCCGCATTCCTGGTGGCAAATCTTCAATCACGATTAGGTGATGAAGCTCTTCGATCCTGCACAATCCTGCAGTAGAAATCCTTCAACCCTTTTTCTCAGAATTGCAACTCTGAGTCTTCACTTGGCCTGCGCAGTCTTTGCACGACATTGTGCCTACCTGCACTCTCGAAGAGATGAGGACAAAAGCTATCTCTAACTGAACCCTGCAGTCACGCACTCCTTGCGGACAAATTCAACTGCACTCCTTGCAGGAATCCTCTGGTTCACTTAGAGAAACAATTGAAACTCATTCACTCTTCCTCTCCCTTAGACTTCTGTTTCGAAACATGAAATCACATGCACAGCATATACAAAGCAAATGCATAACTAGAAAACAAACATTCATGAGCATAACATCAACACACAGAGAATAGACACATAGCCATGGAATTGAATCAAAGCTTTCTTCTATTAATTCAATATCTGTACATGGGTGTTCTATACATAGTTCTCTGCTTGCTCTTCTTCTCTCCTGAA
Organism: Picea engelmannii; assembly: GCA_009831015.1. Taxonomy (NCBI): domain Eukaryota; kingdom Viridiplantae; phylum Streptophyta; class Pinopsida; order Pinales; family Pinaceae; genus Picea; species Picea engelmannii. Next base: position 64,548 of record ML787686.1, on the reverse strand, counting down.
TGCTTGATAATTCTGAATAATGTTACAATGTACAAGTGAGGGTGTCTATATCCGGTTTCCCTCTCGAACTTCTAAAGCTATCAAATCTACAATTAAATGTTCTATCTACTTTACATTTAATCTATTAAATTCCTCATCTACCTAAGGACGAGAGCTTATCCGCTCAAGGTCCATTACAATACAAGTGCGCTTCTTTATAAATGACTTCATTAAAGAGCGACACAACAACTTCCAAAGTATTTCAAAATGTGTACTGGCTTATCCAGCTGTCTTCCGCTCCATGCTGGCTCGCTTGATGTGTCGGCGATGCTCCTGCATCATACTCCTTGGCTTGAAAATTTTCATGGGCTCCTGTCCATGAGCTCCTGCACGGTCTGTCCATGCTTCTATATCATTGCTTCATTTTCCCAGCTGGCATCTTCCACTGGGTGATTCTTCCACTTGACCAGATACTCATAGTACTCCTTTCGCCTTGTCTTCTTACCCACACGCTTGTCCAGTATGCACTCCATCTGTGGCTTTTCTGCAACTGGCAATTGCTTCATCCACACGATCACTGGTTCCTCAGTTCTAGTCTCTACTCCTCCAGCCCTGTATGGGTATAAGTCTACGACATTGAATATCGGAGATATTATGATGCCATCCGACAACTCAATCTCATAATCATTCTCCCCGAATTTCCTCAAGACCTTGCATGGTCCGATTTTCTTCATCTTCAGCTTATTATATGTTCCCCTTGGGAACCTTTCCTTCCTCAGATGTGCCAGAACCATATCACCAACTTCAAACTGAATTTGTCTCCGATGTTGATCTGCTCTGCACTTGTATTCCTGATTTGAGTCGATCAGTCGCTGCTTCACCCTGCTGTGAAGTTCTTCCATCACTTCAACGAATTCTTCTGTGCTCGCACTGCTAGTCACAGTTTGTTCTGACTCCCTGAGTTCAGAAACTCCCCTTGGTTGTGTCCCATACATAATCTGAAATGGAATTTTCCCTGTACTCCAATTCACTGAATCTTTGTACGTGAACTTTGCTCATGGTAATATGTTGTCCCAGCTACTGTGGTGCTTCATCACCAAGCTTCTCAGTAAATCTCCCAGACTTCTGTTGACGACCTCTGTCTGTCCATCTATCTGCGGATGATAAGCTGAACCAAACACCAAGTTACTCCCTAGATTCTTCCATAGCGTCCTCCAAAAATGCCCTATGAATTTCGTATCCCTATCCGAGACTATGCTTCTCGGCAATCCATGAAGTCTAACAACCTCTTTGAAAAACAAGTTTGCGATGTGGGTCACATCGCTGGTCTTCTGGCATGGAATAAAATGTGCCATCTTTGAAAACCTGTCCATGACCACAAATATGGAATCAACCCCTCTCTGTGTCCTCGACAGTCCTAATACAAAATCCATGTTGATCGCCTCCCATGGCCTCTCTGGTATGGGCAATGGATGATAAAACCCTGCATTATGTTTTCTCCCTTTCGAATGCTGACAAATTCGACACCTATCAACAAACTTCTTGACATCTGCTCGCATGCCTGGCCAAAAATATGATTCGCTCAACTTTGCGAATGTCTTGCCGTGGCCAAAATGTCCTGCTAAGCCTCCGCTGTGTTTTTCCTTTAGCAAATTCTCCCTCATGGAGCAATTTGGAATGCACAATTGATTGCCTCTGAACAACAATCCCTCCTGGATCATGTAGTCTATCATTGGGCTCCGATCTCTGAGAACTGGATTCTCAGCTGCTTCATATGCTTCCCCGAAGTCTGCATCTCCTGCGTACATGTCTTTCAGATTCTCAAAACCCAATGTTTTGACTCAGAACTCCTGCAGTAACAAACACTTCCTGCTCAAAGCATCAACCACTTTGTTAGCAGTTCCTGAAATATTTTTGATCACAAACGTGAAATTTTGCATGTACTCTACCCATTTTGCATGTTTCTGATTCAACTTCTCTTGTTGACTCACAAACTGCAATGCATGATTATCACTGTGCAATACAAATTCCTTTGGAATCAAGTAATGCCTCCACTTCTTCAATGCCTGTATGATGGCATAAAACTCTTTATCATACGTGGAGTATTTCAGCTTTGCTTCATCCATCTTCTCACTGAAATATGCAACTGGTCTGTCCTCTTGACTTAAGACCGCTCCTACGGCATATCCGCTTGCATCACATTTCACCTAAAATGTCTTCTTGAAATCTGGAAACACCAACACTGGTTGCTCTGTGATCTTCCGCTTCAACAGATTGAAGCTCTTCTCAGCCTCTGTTGTCCAATGAAAAATTTTATGCCGCTTCTTCATCGTGTCCATCATTGTTGCGCTATTTCCACTAAAATTCCTAATGAACTTCAGGTAGAAACTAGCCAAACCATGGAAACTCCTCAACTCAAAAACATTTCTCGGTGATGGCCAATTCTTGATCACTTCCACCTTACTCGGATCCATCTTCAACTCATTTTACGAGATAACAAAACCCAAATAAATGAGCTCTATCTTCATAAATGAGGAATTATTCATATTGATCAACAGCTTCTCTTGCTGTAGCTTCCTCATCACAATAGCTAAATGCTTCAAGTGCTCAACCTTAGTCTTGCTGAAAATCAATATATCATCTAGATATACGACCACAAATTTCCCGATGAATTCCCTCAGGACTTCATTCATTAGCCTCATGAATGTGCTTGGCACATTTGTCAAACCAAATGGCATGACCAACCATTCGTACAAACCTTCATTTGTCTTGAATGCTGTCTTCCATTCATCACCTTCCCTCATGCGAATCTGGTGATATCCACTATTCAAATCAATCTTTGAAAAATAATTTGCCCCACTCAGGCAATCCATCAGATCATCCATTCTCGGCAGTGGAAATCTGTACCTGATGGTAATTTTGTTTATCGCTCTAGAGTCAGTGCACATTCTCCAACCTCCGTCTTTCTTCGGACTAAGCACTGTTGGAACAACACATGGACTTAGGCTCTCTCTAACCAATCCTTTGTCCAACAAATCCTGGACCTGATTCTTGACCTCCTCGTTCTCTTGAGGCATCAACCTATACGTAGCTTTATTCGACAAACTAGCTCTTGGTATGAGGTCAATGTGATGACTCACACCTCATCGGTGGCAACGAATGAGGTAATTCGTCCACGATGATGTCAACGAACTCTTCCAGTAGTTCCTAAATCTCATTTGATAGATCATCCACTCTTGTGCTAGTCAGGACAATCCTTGGTTTCCTGACCACAAAGAATTGTGGATCTTCCTTCTTATCCATCTCTGTGATAAGTTCCTTCCCACTCATGAGAAGTATGGTATTGCTTACTTCCGGTTTCACTTCTTTATCCTTTATCGGAAGCAGTCTGTGTGTCCTCCCATCCTTCTCTAAAGTGTATGTGTTCATCCTCCCATCATGAACCACATTTCGGTCATATTGCCATGGTCTACCCAGTAACAAATGACATACATCCATGGGAATGACATCACACAAGACCTTATCATTATATTCCCCAATTTTAAATCCAACTAAACATTGTTTAGTGACACTCACCTGATGTCCCTTCTATAGCCATGAAACTTTATATGGACTCGGGTGATCAGTTGTCTCCAGCTCCAGCTTTTCCACCATCTTGGTTGAAACAAGATTGTCGGTGCTTCCACTGTCCACAATGACCTTGCATTTCCATCCCTTGGTTTTTCATGTGGTTTTGAAAAGTCTGGTCCTCTAAGTTGTGTCCTCCACCTCCTTCTCAGGTGTCAAAAGGACTTTTTGCACTGTCAGTGACCTTCCACTTCCTGTGTCTTCATTCTCAACATCACACCTCTGCGCTTCAACGATGTGAGCTTCTCCTTCGTCTTTCTTTTTCTCTGGACACTCAAACGACTTATGCCCATTCTTTCCACATGTAAAACAAGTGATCACTCCACCTCTGCCTCTTCCTCTACCTCTGGTACGAGGAAAAGTGTTTGCATCAGCATAACCTCCTCGCTGCTCGTTATGCTGTCCTCTTTGCTCGGTATGTGGTTCTCGCTGTGAGGTCCCACCTCTCTCAATCTTACCCTGAGGTTTCTTCCATTTCTCCTTGGGCTTCTGATATTTATCCTGGGAAATTGCCTTGCCTCTGGGCTGAATTCTGCCTCGCCCTAGCTGTCCTTGCTTACGGCTTAGCTTCTCCTCGGCTTTTAGAGCCATCTGGTAAGAATCCTCCACTGTTCGGATGGTTGCCATACTTAATTCATCCTGAATGTCATACCTCAGGCCATTCAGGTATCTAGCAACCTTCTCATCATCGCTCTCCCGATGAGCTGCTCTGATGTTCAGTCGATAGAATTCCTCAGTGTATTCTTTCACTGTCATCAGTTTCTATCTTAGGTTCTGCATCCTCCTGAATAGATTAATTTGGTAGTCTCTTGGGATGAATTTCTCTTTCATCTTCACAATCATTCGATCCCAACTTTTGATCTTTTGCTTTCCTTTGCAGTGTCTATCTGCTTGAAGTTCGTCCCACCATAGTGCTACATGTCCTTTCAATTTGGTGACAACATGTCTGACCTTTTTATCCTCTTCGATATATTCATAATCGAAGTAGGTGTCAAGAGCTCTTATCCAATCCAACAGTTCTTCTGCATCCAGACTTCCTTCGTAAGTTGGAATGTCCATTTTCGTCTTTGAACTCATCCGGGCGATAGCTTTAATCAATC
>ML787685.1:194616-258277 GCA_009831015.1 Picea engelmannii | reverse complement strand
GGGGGGGGGGGGGTCTGGACTGGAATCTTTCCTCTGGAGGGCCCCTATCTATACGTGGAATCAATCTACCGGTCCTGAGTCCCATCGCCTCTTATTGACTGACATACCTTCATCACCTCCTAATGTCATCTTCCACCTTCCCCAAAAGAGCCACGTCCCATAATTTATGTCAGTCCTTCCCCCCCATTCACTCATGGCAAGCCCCCTCACCATGATTTTTACCCCAATCGGTAACTGCCACTTCACCCATCTGTATTCCTTAGTCACCTTCACCTGCCATCTCACACTCTGAATGATCTGTTGGCCATTTATTACTGGATAACCTTGTAAATACTAACCTTGTACAATATCTACTGCGAACTGATATTCAAAAAGAACAGAAAAGATACAATGGCAAATACAAACATTACACAGAGATTTTTCACCTGGAAACCCAAACCAGGAAAACCAACATATATTATATTGATACACATTGTGTTACATTATTTACAATACAATATACATATAGGAGCCAGCGGCATCCAAAACCCTAACCCAATGACCTGGATTAGTCCAAAACCCTAATTCCTTAACCGGAAATAGAAAACCATCGGCAAAAAACCATGTGCCGAAAACCACCTAATATCATGTGGTCTCGGAAATATGTCGTCCCGGAAATATGTCGGCCCGGCGATAATATGTCGGCGCGAAACCGACGATAATATGTCGGCTCGAAACCGGCGAAAATATGTTGGCCCAAAAAATTTTTTTCGGGGGCGCTGCCCCCGAACCCCTGCACGGGGGGCTCTGCCCCCCTGCACCCCCCCTCGTGCAAATAATATAACACATACCCAACAAACCTATCCGTTAACCAGCTGACCTGTCTCCTGCACCCACCGGACACTCGTTTACTCAAAACTACCCTTATTCTTCCTATTTTCACCATTTACCCACTCATCGCACCAGAAAAATTCACACCATTTTCTCCTCCGTTACAATCAGTTGCCCCCACTAACGTTGTTTTTCTTGTAGGTACTATTGCAGTAATGGCGCCAAAGTCAAAACAAGCAGAAGGAGAGGAGAATCCATTTCTCCCGCCTCCTGTCGAGCTTGACCGAATCCCACTGGCCAACAAAGATCACTTAATCGCATATACAAAGTGCGATTTCAATTTCGCAGACCTGCAGTCGTGGCTCAAGGAAGTTTTCCTGGACCAGAGTGATGAAATTGGACTCTGGGAGTCCAACTTACCCCTATATCTCCTTCCTCAGATTTACCCTTTTCCATAGTTTGCCCTCAAGTACCAACCCCACTACATTCCCGAGGAAAGAGCCATCATTTCCTCGTCTGGAGAAATTCTGTTCCTCATAACGCCTGAATCCATCGACCAAATGATGCAAATCCCCCGAGTTGACTCTGCATCACCTTTCAACCTTTAAATTCTCACAGAATTATACCAGAAAATGACCTTCCCCCAAAGAGCTCAAATATTTGAGCTTTTCCTCCCACCATCCACTCAATTTCCGTCCACAAATCCCCCTTATCCTTCTTCCATGTTTTTGATGAAAGGAAACCAGATCATCTCGTCCCTATGCACCTTGTTGGGATACTATTTATATCAGTGGGTAGATGAACCCATTCTGGGATTCTTATCCATTTTCTCCACCGATGAGAAGCCCACTACCCAGTTCAACTTCAGCGCATTCCTGGCGACCAATATTCACTAATAGTTTGTAAATTTCTCCATGGAAGGCATGTTCCGGTACTCGTCCATACTAGCATACTTGTTCGTCTTCTTCCAAGCAGACAAATTTGCTTTTTCCACACAGAATATGGATGGAGATGGTAGACCCCAGGAAGTGACCACATGGACCTCCTTGCTCAAGCATAACTCCACAGAGTTCAGTTTCAAGGAGTTCATCGATCAATTCTACCACCCACTGGTAAGTATGCATAGCAGTAGGCCCGAGCCTAGGATAAATGATGAAGTTCAGAGGATCCTACATCTCTCGGATCACACAAAGACAGATGATTGGTATTTATACCAAAATCACACTGAGATCAGAGTATATGGGTGTGAGTTGGCACCGTATAAGCTACCCAAATACCTACCTGTCAGAATTTTTTCCCTAGAGTACATAAAGCAGATGATAAACTCTGATGACATTCACTTTGTGTCACTAAAGAAAAAGAAACAACTCAGAATCAAAGGGCAGATTGGCTCTTGCATTTGCAACAATCGTGGCGCTGGAGAAGAAGCAGATAGGTTGCTGAAGGAAATGAATTTCTTCATGAGTTTCCCATGGCATTATGGTCCGTGTGGTATTATCTTTGAGATGACGGTGAAAAACAAGGACATCCATTATGTCCACGAATCTAGGCCTGAAGTCAAAAAATTTGCAAACCACACAGTATGGGATCCTAACACTTTGGTCGAAGAAGAACAGTAGGATCCCTCAGCCACTATATTGCAAACAACCACACCACAGGTTACGAAAGAGAAAAGGCCTAGGAAAGATTTATCTCCACCTGTCACTAAGGTGTCGTCAGAAGAATTCCAATTGCATACCAAAAGGTCTAAAACCATTTTAGCTCCTGGCTCGAATGGGGAAAAAGAGGTCCCGTCTACTATAGTGACCAAGGCTGATAGGCCACCCCTCAGTGCAAGCCTCTAGCATATCATAACCTCAGTGTTGCCGAAGAAATCTACAGATTCTCCATCAACCACCCAACCAGGAAAGGTAGGACCAAAGCTAAACATCTTTGAAAAATATGAGCTGATCAAGAAAAGGAACCAGACCCTGACCAGTAGCACCTGCACCCAGTTCTGGAAGCAGATGTCGACTGCACAACATAGGTTGCTATCGACATTTGACACCAAGAAGGGCAGAATGCATATGGCATTCTTCCAAGCGTAAGTGCCAGATCTAAAGGTGATCACTGATTACAAAAGGGCCACCTTTGAATTCCAGATGAAGGATGTGCATCTGGTTGATTAGATGGATCTGCACAAGTAAATAGGGGAAATGGTCTTTTATACGCTGGCGCATGCTTCCACCACTGCATATAAATTGCAAGTGTCCCTGAACAACATTCAAACACAATTGAAATTAGAGAAGATATCGTCCTTTGCCAAGGACAACAGAATGAAGACTTTGGAGGAACTGGTCCTTAAGATTGGTTACGATCCTTCGAATGTGAAATCAGCCGAGGAGATGATTAAGAAGAAAAATTCCAACATAGCCTCCTTAAGAAAACCACTGAAACTGTCGCCAACAGAAGATTCATAGGCGAAGGAGATAGCAGAGAAAGAAGGAGAAAAAGATGAAATGCTCAAACTACTCATGGAGCAGAATGCACAACTAAGGGAAATGAAAGCTGAGATGGAGAAACTGGTGAAAGAGAAAGAACAACTGAAGCCAATGGAAGTCATTCCATTGAGTTCCATTCCAATTTTTGGAGTGAGCACAACGTCAGTGACAGAAGTCGCATCCGCGACTCCACTAACATCCCTGGAAAAGACAGCCGAATTGGCTAAATCTATGGAAAAGATGAACCTGTAGGAAACAGAGATCAGCAGGGTCAAAAAGGAGATTGAGAACCTTCAGGAACTCATGTCTTCCTTTCAGATCAACCTCTCTAAGGAAAATCAGGTTTCAGACCAACTTAAATAAGAGTTACAACAGCTCCGGAAGAAAACAGTGGCAGGTAAAACTTTGGCCGAGGTTAAAGAAAGTGTCTGGACAGACATCACCAAGTCTATGAACGAGATATGGCCCATGATATAGATCATGTTTCAGCAGAATGAATTGGTGCAGAGAAGCAAACAGGCCATTGAGAAGATCAGATCAGAATTTGGAGAGATGCCCACACAGACTAATGAAATCATCAAGTTCCTAAATTCTAAGACCAGGGAGGAACTGGAAGAGATGAAGATTGAAGACAGAACAAAGACCATCCTTGAGGTCAAAAGAGTTTTGACCAAAAGAGGATTAATGCTTCAGCTGGAAGAAAAGGTTCAGGCCATGGATGTAGGGGTACAAAGGTTTTTTAGTAAGATTGAGGCTCTACAGAAGAAAGGTCTTCTTGGTCTGAAGGTAATCATTGATAAATTGATGACACTCCCAGACTACAAAAAGAGACTGGCCGATGTTGCTAAGGACAGTTCCAAGTTTTTAGGAATTCAAGGAAGCATCACTGGAAAAGCATTTCTAGATGCGCTTCAGTGGGACATCAGTATTCAGCATGAGATTCGATACATCTTCGTTACCAAACCTACCTTCGAGAAATACATAGAAATGGATGAAGTTTATCGAAGGCTACTCAAAGTCAATGTGCCCAGTCATCTTCAATGGGAAGAAATCTGTGATCTGATCAAGTAGCAGATGAGCTGTCCCAGCCCTGTCATTTTTCCAGTTAGACGAGGTCGTGCAGAGACCTCACCAACGGTCCACCCGAAAAACAACATGCAGTTGTGACACATCATCAAGGAGTTCCTAGATTTATGAAATTTGTTAAGTTAGTTAGGCTAAAAATAGATTTAGCACGTCCTGGTCATTAATGACAGGATCGTTTGTAATTTTGATTTATAAATACTTCATCTTTTGAAGTATTGAGGGTTGTTGATCCTCATGCCCTGCAAGCTATCAGACTGTAATATTTTTGAAGAGATATACCATTAATACAAAGAGGCACTTTTACAGGATTCTTGTGTGTATTCACTGGTGATGTTTTTCTCTCTACGTTAAATGTTATTCTCTCTTCGTTATGATATTGTTTTCTAAATCTAATCTTTAGAAGTAATGAATGTTGTAGGATTTATCTCGTATACCCTATTTCTGACTCAAAATATTTAAGTGTTTATCTTCTCATTTTACAATAAAGAAATTCTTAACTGCTTCTTCGTTTCAATTGTCTTTCTCATCTTTTCTGCTATTCCTCATTTATGCTATTGAAGAATCCAGTGATTATATTATCTCGCCCTGTGGAAGGTTCCTTTGTTTTTTTGGTTTGGATTTCATCTTCAGGACACATACCCCATAGCCCAATGGATGTATAAACTGTCTCAACCAACTCGACAAACACTATGACAACAAGACCGATTTATTTATTTACCTAGCCTAATATTTAAAATTTGAAACATATTTAAATCATATAGAGAGATCCCTCTTTGAAGTTGGAAGGGCTAGATCCGAGCTTCAAAAGAGGTTAGATAAAGTTGCCTCTCGTAGATTTCTTCTTCCAAACAACCTCTAGGAAATTTACAGAGTGCTAACATAGTGGCGACTCCACTGGGGACGAACATAACTAAAAATTTATAGCTTTACGTTTTCTTTTCCCTAGAAGAAAGTTTGTTCCTAAAATATTACAAATTTGAGAAGAAAATAATGTTTAGAGGTTGATTAAAATTTGTACATATTATTTTCAGACTCATAAAACTAAAAAGTATATATATAAAAATAAAAAAGAAATATGGCTCCCAAGAAAGTTTATACTCGATCTCATCCAGACCCAAAACCTGCGATATTAATAGATAACTCGGAGCAATTGCTCAGGAAAAAGACCATAGCCGAAGGTTTAGTAAGTCATACTCTTCATAAGTCCCTTTACTGTTCAGGGGAGCACGTTACCTTTCAAAACACTGACTTTGACACCCTTTCCGAACAAAGCCTAGTTAGGACAATATACGACAGTTTTGTGACTGAAATCATTTTGGACCCAGCCATTTTGCAACCCCGGACTCCTGAAGTTCTATCTCCCACTGCTAAACCGCAAACCACTCCCTTGGTGCTAGCCAATCCCTCCTTGTCCTCATCTTTAGTCGCTACCTCGCCTATCATCCAGTTTGTTATCCCACCTCCTCCACCTATCATGGCAGCCAGATATGCTCCCTTGGTGTTGGTCGTGCCTCTTCATTCCATGCCCCAAGACTATCAAACAAGACTCCCACAATTCAATGGAATAGGACCTTTGAATGCCCAACAACACGTTGATAAAATGAATGATTATTTTGACCTGCACGAAGTAGATGAGGCTGATGTTCAAATGAGATTGTTTTCCCAAAGTTTGACAAGTGACGTTAAGAAATGGTATAAAGGTTTACATGCCGCCTTAGTCCTTGACCTTACTGCATTTCAAAGGATTTTTCTAGACAGATGGGAGGTAAAGAAAAACCCTCTCCAAATATTGTCAGAATACGAAAATATTAGAAGAAATGAAGGTGAGACAGTACAAGATTACTGCACTCGTTTCAATAACCTGTACAATGCAATCCCAGTCGAAATCAAACCTCCACAGGGCTTGGCATTGATAAAATTCCCTGATGGTTTTGACGTTGATATGTCATACCAACTAAGGGAAAGAAACTCTACCACCCTGAAAGACATGCAGAAAAGCACAATAAGTGTGGAGGCCAATTTGTTGGCAAAAAGGGCACGACAGAGGTCAAAGAGGAGAGTCACAATCAAAGAGGAACCTTCCACATCAACTTCTGATTCCAAATTGGATTCCTTGTCCCGAGCAATGGAAAGAATGATGGAAAGACTTACTGTGTCAGAAAGAAATCCTCCAAGAGAAAACCCACCAGCTCCTCAAGTTCGGAATCCTAACTTCAGGAGAAACCCTCCTCAAATCAGACAGAGCGATCCTAGGGATCAAAGAGAGCAGAGAGGTCTCGATCAATAGATCATACCTCCCCTACAAGAAAATTATGCTGAAGAAGGAGAGGAAGTGATTGAGGAACTAGAGGATACTCACATAAATCTCATGGACATTCATGACAACGAAGCTATTTTCCTTACCCAAGAAGAGAAAGAACTTTTTTTTCTCAATTAAAAAAAAGTAAGTGAAGAAGCTGAAGATGCCGAACAACATGCATTCGAAAATACCATTTTGGAGGTACACCGGCAGTACAATCTGCAAAGTAAAAAGACTGAAGGAAGTTCGCCTAAAAAGATGATTGAAACGAAGAAGATAGTCGAAACCAAGAAAGCCTCTGAACCATCTGCTGAGAAGATTCCTGAGAAGAGTACTACCGAAGTTCCCGCAAAAAGAAACCTTACTATTCTGAAAAGATCGCCACAGCCTGAGGTTTCATCAATTAACCAACCAAGTACTTTTGGCCAAAAGAATGTGGTAGACAAACCAGAATTGACGAGCCAAAGCAGAGTCCCTACACCTTTCATCCTCGAAGGGGAATTAGCCAAAGTAAAAATTCCCATTCCACTTTCCGAGTTGATGAACAAAGACGCTTATCATTCACAAGTGATTAAAGTGCTAAACATTAAACTTGATATAGGTATGAAATCCTTAACCGTCGGATCAACAAATCATTCAGATACTGTGAACCTTACAGATGATCAACCTGAACTTCTGTTTGGACCTGAAGTAGATGGCTGAGACGATAATGGTGATGTTGCCCCTTTTTACATTAGTCTAAATATACATGACCTGAACTTGCATAATGCTATGCTGGATTCGGGTGCTTCCCACAATCTGATGCCTAAAGCAGTGATGGAGAAACTGGGACTGGAGGTCACTATACCTTACAAGGATTTACACTCATTCAACTCCAGTAAAGTTAGATGTATTGGTTTGATCAAGGACCTATGTATCACCCTGGTTCAGATTCCTGCAAAGAGCATGGTCATGGATGTGGTAGTTGCAGACATTCCCCCAAAGTATGGAATGTTTCTATCCCGGTCTTGGGGGGCTAAGTTGAGAGGTACCCTGCAGCTAGATATGTCCTATGCCACTATCCCAATTTTCGGACAACAAAGACGACTATATAGAGAAACACTGATGAAATACATGGTCAGTAGCCAAGAAAAACCGCACAACTATCCTCTTTACTCCGTGCATTTTGATTTGGATTCTTTTATCCTGTATAATGATGGTGACACGGAACAACAAAACACTCAGCTGGGAGAAGATACATCTGGTCCGGACGAAGGCCAAGAAATCATTGAGGTAGAAAGAAAGAAAAATGCGATAACTGAAGAATTGTCAACAGATTTCTGGAGCATGGATTTTGATGGAGTAGTAACCAAAGAAGGAGCCGGAGTCAGAGTTTGGCTGCACAATCACAGAACTAGGTATTCAGAAAATCATTCTTACAAATTAAATTTCCAATGCACTAACAATATCGCCGAGTATGAAGCCTTGTTGCTCGGTCTGAAACTTTTAAAAACTGTTGGTGCCAAACAAATTATGTTAAGAGGTGATTCTGAGGTAATAATAAAGCAAATTACAGGTGAGTATGCTGTGAAACATCCCCGTCTTAGAACTTATAGGAATGTTGTTCTTGATGCCCTTAGATGTTTCACTGAAGTTGATTTGCAGGTAATGCCTAGGGGACATAACATTTTGGCAGACGGATTGGCTATGTCAGCAACCACATGTAAGATTCCTTTTTGCTTGACTCGCCCATACACGATAGAGGTGAAGTGCAGACCAACTGTTCCCGACAATATCTGGTACTGGCAAGTGTTTGGTAATGATGATCAAATTGAAGACTTTCTGTAGTGTAAAAATGATTTTGAATGTACAAATATAGATTTAGAGAACGAAGATGAAAATATAAATAGATCTGATTTTGAAAATGATAGTGTAAATAACATAGATTCAAGAGAATTAGGCGATGATGAGATGGAGACTGATGTTCTGCATTTGAAAAGTAATGTTTTACCTAGGGGTCTAGTTCCTTTAGAGGACTTGTTTGATTTTAACGATGTAGCCAAAAAACTGAAAATTGAAGCCAGTGGACAAGAAGTAGAAGATTGTAATATAGGGACAGAAGAGAAACCCAGGATGGTCAAATTGTCCAAATCATTACCCCCTGAGAAAAAACTCAAATACATTGAGATGTTCAAAGAATATTCAGATGTCTTTGCCTGGGGTTATGAGGATTTGAAAGCTTATGATACCAACATCATACAACACAGGATTCCAATAAAAGAAGACCAAAAACCATTCAGACAGAAACTTAGGAGAATAAATCCCAAGTTACTCCCTCTGATAGAAAAGGAAATCAAAAAAATGTATGATGCCAAAATCATAGTCCCATTACGTTTTTCCAAATGGGTCTCAAATTTGGTCCCTACACACAAGAAATCTTGGGAAATCAGGCTTTGCATAGATTTCCGAAATCTGAATAAGGTCTCCCTGAAGGACAATTACCCCTTGCCAAAAATGGACCACATACTACAAAGGGTAGTCAGATCCAGTCGAATCTCTTTGCTGGATGGGTTCTCAGGATATAATCAGGTCCTCGTTCACCCAGATGACCAAGACAAAACCACTTTCACTACACCATGGGGCACTTTCATGTATGTGAAAATGCCTTTCGGTTTGATGAATGCTGGGGCCACTTTCTAGAGAGAGATGGACATCGCCTTTGTGGAAGAGTTAGGTAAATTTATCGCCATCTATCTGGACGATGTAACTGTGTTTTCACAATCTGATGACTAGCACCTGAGGCATCTCAGACGAGTCTTTGAGAAATGCAGGAGGTTTGGGATTTCTTTAAATCCTAAGAAAATCATTTTCAGACTAGAGGAAGGCAAACTGCTAGGGCACATAATCTCCAAGGATGGAATCAAAATAGACCCCAGCAGAATCGAGGCCATACAAAAATTAGAACACCCCATAAACCTCAAAGAATTATAGTCTTTTATCGGAAAAACAAATTTTCTACGAAGATTCATACCCAATCTGGCAGAGCTAATCAGAAACATTACAAATATGTTAAAAAAGGATGTAAAAATAAAATGGGACTCTGAGTCTAGGCAGTCTTTTGAACAAGTCAAACGAGCACTCATGCAGGCCCCCATCTTGATCAGTCTTGATTTTACCAAGGATTTCTATCTTTTTTCTTTTTCTTCCGAACATACTATTGCAACGGTATTACTACAGAAGAACAATGAAGGGTATGAACAACCCATAGCCTTCTTCAGTAAAGCGTTAAGAGATGCTGCTTTGAATTACAAGATAATGGAGAAACAAGCTTTTTCCTTGGTAAAAGCCATAAAAGATTTTAGGGTCTACATTCTCCATTCCCACACCATTGTATATGTTCCGAATGCGGTAGTAAAAGACATTTTGACCCAGGACAATCCGGATGGAATAAGAGGAAAATGGATTGCTGTCATTTTAGAATATGACATAGAGATTAAGCCTACGAAACTAATTAAAGGTCAAGGTCTAGCAAAATTAATGGCTGAATCAAATTTCCATGCTCTTGACATTAATTTCTTAGCTGCAGTAGATGAATAGGGTGAGACGGAGACTCCAAGTGTGAGAGAGGTATTTCTCAACTCTCCGTGGTATGCAGACCTAATATTTGTTTTGCATAATTTACAAGCTCCCCCTGGTTTGACTAAGACTAAAGCTAGGTTTCTGAAGTTGAAAGCATTGAAATTTTGCATTCTAGAAGGCAATTTGTATTGGAAAGATCCTAGAGGTATTCTGTTAAATTGTTTATTGAAAGATGAAGCTGACAAAGTGTTACAAGAATTTCATGCAAGAGAATGTGGTGGTCATCTGAACTAGAAGGTCACAGCCAACAAAATCCTCAGAGATGGATTTTATTGGCCCACCCTATTCGCTGATGTACATCATACAATGACTTCATTTCATCAATGTTAGCTATTTGAAGGCAAAAGAAAACTCCTTCCTCTCCCCCCTAAAACTGATCTCAGTTGAAGACCCTTTCCAACAATGGGGATTGGACTTCATTGGAGAAATACACCCCCCTTCTTCAGGCCAGCACAGGTGGATTCTTACTGCCACATATTATTTTACAAAATGGATCGAAGCAGTACCAAGTAAGCAAGCCACTGATTCTATTATTATCAAATTCCTTGAAAATAATATCTTGTCTCACTTTGGATGTCCTAGAAAGATTATAACTGATAATGCATCTGCTTTTCGATCGAAGAAACTCATAGATTTCTGCAACTAGTATCACATTGGTTTGGGACATTCCAAAACTTACTACCCTCAGGGGAATGGGCTTGTGGAATCTTCAAACAAAACCTTGGTAAACATCATCAAGAAGACATTGCAGGAAAACAAGAAGTCGTGGCATAACAAGTTGGTGTTTGCATTATGAGCTAACAGACTAACCACCAAAAGGTCAATCGGTATGTCACCATATTAGTTGGTTTATGGCATAGAAGTAGTTTTCCCCACTTCCTTAGGAGTCCCTGTCATGAAATTGCTTCAAGACATACAAGCCGAGCCAAATGACTCACAGAGAAGGATCAATCAGATGATTCATTTGCAACAGTCTAGGGAAGAAGTATTCAACAAGACTCAGGTAGTCCAAGAAAGCATCAAGAAGATTTTTGGCAAAAGAACCAAGGAAGATGATTTTGAGATAGGAGACTTGGTGCTGAGATGGGACACTAGAAATGAAGACAAGGGAAAGCACGAAAAATTCGATAGTCTGTGGAAGGGACCATTCATAATCCAAGCATTCAGAGGAAACAATACTTTCTTGCTAAACAACGCCGATGGGACAGATCTTCCAGGAGGACCTGTAAATGGCAGAATGCTGAAGCATTATGTACCACCTTAGTAGAGACTCGAGTTTTCACTCTCCGTTGTACATACCATTTTTATTTTTCGCCCGCATTTTCTGAGTGAATAACATTAGTTAGTTGGTTGAAACCCGAAGAGAAGGCCTTAAGCCGCTGACCACTGTTCTTCCTTTTTTGAGAATAAAACCAATCAATCAACGAAGGCTACTAGGAAAAAAAATTCAGAACGACAGGAGCTAGGATTCTTGGCACTTCACAGGGAAAGTACCATCCCCAGGTGGAGCCACTGTTATCACCCTATAAGTTATAGGATCAACTGGTGACCGGAATATTATCTATCTCTATTTTTTTTGTTGACAAATGATTTTTCATTCTGCAAATAATTTGAAAAAGAAAAAGAAAAGAAAAAGAAAAAGAAAAAAGAAAGAAAAAAAAAGAAAGAAAAGAAAAAGAAAAGAGGGCATAAAAGAATTTCAATAAAATCCCCATGCAATAATAGTAAGCTGGTCCATACCTTTCAAGCATGGCCAAGTTCTCTTTAAATTTTATTTATTTATTTATTTTTTATGTCTGGAGGAGTCAGCAACTAGTTGGGCATGTGCTCGCGTTACACGTGGCCGTGTTATCCAACCGCTACCACTATAACCTCCAGGTGTGCCTGTGACGCCCCTTACGTGTCACACAAGGTAAGTCGGGGGGAGTTGAACTTGAAACCTCATGGAACTTCATTTTCATGGCACTTGCCAATTAAGCTGCCCCCCACGGGGGCAAGTTCTCTTTAAATTGATGTTGATAGGGTTAGTGAATAAGTTTGGCTAAACCATTTAATCTTAGCCAAAGTGTCTAGGTTAGATCAGTGAATAAATCTGGCCAGACTGTCTAATCTTGGTCAGATAGCCCCAGGGTAGATGTAAATTCTTAACCCAACAGTTTAATTTGGGTTAATTGTCATAGAAAACTAGGTTAGAATATAGGCTAGTGTATTTACTGCAATAAAAACAGCTTGATGATCAATGTTACACCATGATTTGGATACCTAAAAGGTTGTTTGACTAACCCCTTGGTGGTGTAGACATGAAAAGCTTTGGAAAAACCCATGAAATGCACTTATTCAAAGTTTCTTGGCACATGTATTTTTCGTGCCCTCACTTATGCTCCATTCATATATCAATGGTCCGGATGATTTCACCCAGATCTACGGTTAGCAGATCTTTTCGGACCCCCCCCCGACCGTTCTATCTTTAATGAAGGGGGGGGGGGTCTGGAATTGCTAATAAGACCCACACGCATCTGGACGACTCAGGTTTAAGTGCATAGATCTATGATCAATATTGGATTCCGGACCCCCTTGTCTGTTCTGCCTTTAATGGAGGGGGGGGGGGTCCGGAATGTGTGATAAAGAATGCGCTCAGATTTGTGGCCAAGAAGTAAGCATACAGATCAATGACTCAAGGTTTTTTTCGGACCCCCCCCCACTGATCTGCTTTTAACTGAAGGGGGGGCGGTTCGGAATGGAATCTTTCCTCTGGCGGGCCCCTATCTATACGTGGCATCAATCTACCGGTCTCGAGTCCCATCGCCTCCTATTGACTGATATACCTTCGTCACCTCCTGATGTCATCATCTACCTTCCCCAGAAGAGTCACGTCCCATAATTTATGTCAGTCCTTCCCCCCCATTCGCTCGTGGCAAGCCCCCTCACCATGATTTTTACACCAATCTGTAACCGCCACTTCACCCATCCGTATTCCTCAGTCACCTTCACCCACCATCTCACACTCTGAATGATCCATTGGCTGTTTATTACTAGATAATCTATCCGTTAACCAGCTGACCTGCCTCCCGCGCCCAATGAAAAACCGTTTACTCAAAACTACCCTTATTCTTTCTATTTTCACCATTTACCCAGTCATCGCACCAGAAAAATTCACACCATTTTCTCCTCTGTTACAATTAGTTTCCCCCATCCATAGTTGCCCCCGCTAACGTTGTTTTTCTTGCAAGTACTGTTGCAATAATGGCACCAAAGTCAAAACAAGCAGAAGGAGAGGAGAATCCATTTCTCCCCCCTCCTGTCAACCTTGACCAGATCCCACTGGCCGACAAAGATCGCTTAATCAAAGATACAAAGTGTGATTTCGATTTCGCAGACCTGCAGTCGTAGCTCAAGGAAGTTTTCCTGGACCAGAGTGATGAAATTGGACTCTGGGAGTCCAACTTACCCCTCTATCTCTTTCCTCAGATTCACCCTTTTCTAGAGTTTTCCCTCAAGTTCCAAGCCCACTACATTCCCGAGCAAAGAGTCGTTGTTTCCTCATCTGGAGAAATTATGTTCCTCATCATGCTTGAATCCATCGACCAAATGATGCAAATCCCCTGAGCTAACTCTGCATCACCTTTCAACCTTTAAATTCTCACAGAATTATACCAGAAAATGACCTTCCCACAAAGAGCTCAAATATTTGAGCTTTTCCTCCCACTATCTGCTCAATTTTCATCCACAAATCCCCCTTATTCTTCTTCCATGTTTTCGACCAAAGGAAATAAGATCATCTTGTCCCTATGCACCTTGTTGGGATACTATTAAGATCAGTGGGTATATGAATCCATTCTGGGATTTTTATCCATTTTCTCCACCGACGAGAAGCCCACTACCTAGTTTGACTTCAACATGTTCTTGGCGACCAATATTCATGAACAATTTGTAAATTTCTTCATGGAAGGCACGTTCCGGTACTCATCCATACTAGTGTACTTGTTCATCTTCTTCCAAGTGGACAAATTTGATTTTTCCACACAGAAGATGGATGGAGACGGTAGACCCCAGGCAGTGACCACATGGACCTCCTTGCTCAAGCATAACTCCATAGAGTTCAGTTTCAAGGATTTCATCGATCAATTCTACCACCCAGTGGTAAGTATGCTTAGCAGCAGGCCCGAGCCTAGGATAAATGATGAATTTCAGAGGATCCTGCATCTGTCGGATCACACAAAGACAGGTGATTGGTATTTATACCAAAATCACACTGAGATCAGAGTATATGGGTGCGAGTTGGCACTATATAAGCTGCCGAAATACCTGCCTGTCAGAATTTTTTCCCTGGAGTACATAAGGCAGATGATAAACTCTAATTACATTCACTTCGTGTCACTAAAGAAAAAGAAACAGGTCAGAATCAAAGGGAAGATTGGCTCTTTCATTTGCAACAATCATGGAGTTGGAGAAGAAGTAGACAGGTTGCTGAAGGAAATGAAGTTCTTCATGAGTTTCCCATGGCATTACAAGACGTCTGGGATTATCTCTGAGATGAGGGTGAAAAAAAAGAACATCCATTATGTCCATGAATCTAGGCTTGAAGTAAAAAAATTTGCAAACCAGACAGTATGGGAGCCTAACACTTTGGTCGAAGCAGAATAGCAGGATCCGCTGGCCACTGTATCGCAAACAACCACACCACATGTTCCAAAAGAGAAAGGCCTAGGAAAGATTTATCTCCACCTGTCACTGAGGTGTCGTCAGAAGAATTCCAATTGCATACCAAGAGGTCTAAAACCATTTTAGCTCCTGGCCCGACTGGGGAAAAAGAGGTCCCGTCTACTACAGTGACCAAGGTTGATAGGCCACCCCTCAGTGAAAGCCTCCAACATATCATAACCTTAGTGTTGACGAAGAAATCTACAGATTCTCCATCGACCACCCAGCCAAGCAAGGTAGGACCAAAGTTGAGAATCTTTGAAAAATATGAGTTGATCAAGAAAAAGAGCTAGACCCTGACCAACAACACCTGCACCCAGTTCTAGAAGCAGATGTTGGTCGCACAACATAGGTTGCTATCGGAACTTGACACCGAGAAGAGAAGAATGCATATGAAATTCCTCTAAGCACAGGTGCCAGATCCAAAGGTGATCACTGATTACAAAAGGGCCACCTTTGAATTCCAGACGAAGGATGTGCATCCGACCGATCAGATGGATCTGCACAAGCAAACATGGGAAATGGTATTTTATACGCTGGTGCATGCTTCCACCACTGCTTCCAAATTGCAAGTGTCCCTGAACAACGTTCAAACACAATAGAAATTTAAGAAGATATCGTCCTTTTCCAAGGACAATAGAATCAATACTTTGGAGGAACTGGTCCTCAAGATTGGTTACGATCTTTCGAACGTGAAAGAAGTTGAGGAGATGATTGAGAAGAAAAATGCTGACATAGCCTCCTTAAGAAAACAACTGAAACTGCCGCCAATAGAAGATTCACAGGCGAAGGAGATAGCAGAGAAAGAAGGAGAAAAAGATGAAATGCTCAAACTACTCATGGAGCAGAATGCACAAATAAAGGAAATGGAAGTTGAGATGGAGAAACTGGTGAAAGAGAAAGAACAACTGAAGCTAATGGAAGTCATTCCATTGAGTGCCATTCCAATTTTGGGAGTGAGCACAACGTCAGTGATACAAGTCCCATCCACGACTCCACTGACATCCCTGGAAAAGATAGCCGAATTGGCTAAATCTATGGAAAAGATGAACCTACAAGAAACAGAGATCAGCAAGCTCAAAAAGGAGATTGAGAACATTCAGGAACTCAAATATTCCTTTCAGATCATCCTCTTTAAGGAAAATTAGGTGTCAGACCAGCTCAAACAAGAGTTACAACAGCTCCGGAAGAAAACAGTGGAAGGTAAAACTTTGGCCGAGGTTAAAGAAAGTGTCTGGACAGACATCACCAAGTCTATGAACGAGATATGGCCCATGATACAGATCATGTTTGAGCAGAATGAATTGGTGCAGAGAAGCAAACAGGCCATTGAGAATATCAGATAAGAATTAGGAGAGATGCCCACACAGACTAATGAAATCATCAAGTTCCTAAATTCTAAGAACAGGGAGGAACTGGAAGAGCTAAAGATTGAAGATAGAACAGAGACCATCCTTGAGGTCAAAAGAGTTTTGACCAAGAGAGGATTAATGCTTCAGCTAGAAGAAAAGGTTCAACCCATGGACCTAGAACTACAAAGGTTTTTTAGTAAGATTGAGGTTCTACAGAAGAAAAGTCTTCCTGGTCTGAAGGTAATCAATGATATATTGATGACACTCCCAGACTACAAAAAGAGACTGGCCGATGTTGCTAAGGACAGTTCCTAGTTTTCAGGAATTCAAGGTAGCGTCACTGGAAAAGCATTTCTAGATGCAGTTCAGTGGGACATCAATATTCAACATGAGATTCGATACATCTTCATCACCAAACCTACCTTCGCCAAATACACAGAAATGGATGAAGTTTATCGAAGGCTACTCAAAGTCAACGTGCCCAGTCATCTTCGATGGGAAGAACTCTGTGATCTGATCGAGTAGCAGATGAGCTGTCCTAGCCCAGTCATTTTTCCAGTCAGACAAGGTCGTGTAGAGACCTCACCAAAGATCCACCCAGAAAACAACATGCAGTTGTGACACATCATCAAGAAGTTCCTAGATTTATGAAATTTGTTAAGTTAGTTAGGCTAAAAATAGATTTAGCACGTCCTGGTCATTAATGACAGGATCGTTTGTAATTTTGAGTTATAAATACTTCATCTTTTGAAGTATTGAGGGTTGTTGATCCTCACGCCCTGCAATCTATTAGAATGTAATATTTTTGAAGAGATCTACCATTAATACAAAGAGGCACTTTTATAGGATTCTTGCGTGTATTCACTGGTGATGTTTTTCTCTCTATGTTAAATGTTATTCTCACTTCGTTATCATACTATTTTCTAAATCTAATCTTTATAAGTAACGAACGTTGCAGGATTTATCTCGTATACCCTATTTCTGACTCAAAAGATTTAAGTGTTTATCTTCTCATTTTACAATAAAGAAATTCTTAACTGCTTCTTCATTGTAATTGTCTTTCTCATCTTTTCTGCTATTCCTCATTTATGCTATTAAAGAATCCAGTGATTATATTATCTCGCCCTGTGGAAGGTTCCTTTGTTTTTCTAGTTTGGATTTCATCTTCATGACACAGACCCCATATCCCAATGGATGTGTAAACTGTCTCAACCAACTCGACAAACACTACGACAACAAGACCGATTTATTTATTTACCTAGCCTAATATTTAAAATTTGAAACATATTTAAATCATATAGAGAGATCCCTCTCTGAAGTTGGAAGGGATAGATCCCAGCTTCAAAAGCGGTTGGATAAAGTTGCCTCTCATAGATTTCTTCTTCCGAACAACCTATAGGAAATTTACAGAGCGCTAACAGAGAATACTACTGCTCCTTTCATCTAATCGAAGAGGTCATCTATTCATGGCATTGGGTACCTATTTTTCATTGTAGCACGATTCAAGTCCCTGTAATCTATACATAGTCGTAAGGAAGCATCTTTCTTCTTTACAAAAATTATTGGTGCACCCCAAGGTGAGACACTGGGCCTTATTAGCCCTAAGTCCAGTAACTCTTTCAACTACATTTGCAACTCACAAATTTCTGGTGCTTTCATCCGATACAGAGTCTTGGAAATTGGTTATGCATCAGGTTTTAGCTCAATATTAAAATCAAGCTCCCTCTCAGGGGGTAACCCTGGTAACTCATTCGGAAAAACATCCTTAAATTCTGACAATACCAGGTATTGATCCAAGGAGGGTCCCTTCCTTTCATTCACCGCTTCCACTACATACAGTCGACACCCTTGCCTCATGCACTACTTAACCTTCATAGTTGAGATAAAGTATAGAGACACCCATCTCCATACACCGTGGATCTCTACTGGTCTTCCTTCATCGTCAACACAAAGCACCCTTTTTATGAAGCAATATACCAAAGCTCGATGAGCTTCTAACCAATCCATTCCAATGATTAGGTCATATGCCCTGAGAGCAGTAACATATACCTTCAACCTGGTAGTACACAATCCTAGGTCTACTATACAATTATCAACGCTAGGTCCTACCGCTTGTTTTTCCTTCGAAGCCATTTTGACTTGTTTAAAGTCATCATGCTTGTAGGATGCCAACCCACTCTCTTCGAATGCAGATGGTGAAATGAAACTATCTGTAGCACCAGAATCAAATAAAATCTTAACATTGGTATGATTTAGTGTACCTGATGACTCTGCCACCATGGATTGATGTTCTGAATGGCGATTATTAACTGATGCGTAAATCTGGTGGCTACCACTTGCTCTTCCAATCGAGGCCTTTCCTTCTCTATGTACAAATATTGATTGTAACTCTGGGTAGTCACACTGGTAATGGGGTCCTCCGCATCCCCAACAGGTAACACGGGATTGAACCTATGCACTGTTCTGTGACTGTCTCTGAAATGAGTTCCTTTCTCTAGAACCCCTGTCCCTACTAGATGCTCTCTGAGATGGCTATGGACCTTCCTGCATCATTGGTGATGAACGAGATGTTACACTCGTCGCCATTGAAATCCTTGCAGCTACTGTCCTTGGTGCGACTCTATTACCATATGGAGGTGGCCTTGAGCCCACTCCCCTGGGAAATGTCCTAGGGGCCTTCCCCACGAGTCCAGGAAAATGCATGATCCAAGTGGATATTGGTGGCCACCCACCTTCTCCAATTGGCCCAAAACATGTTTCTGGCAATTTTGGTAATTTACTATTTTTAGCAGTTTTAACTTCCGGGGCCATTTTGAGGCCCTAAACGATGTTTTTTGAGAAAACAGGGAGCAACATGGATCATAAATCAATGTTTCTCACCCAAAAGTTGTAGTTCTCGAATAGATCTTTCCAATGAGTTATTATACACCTAAAACGAAGATCGTATGCAAAAGTTATGACCCCGGTAAGTTGATGCACCAACTTACCCAAACGGGGCCCACATAACTTATGGCGCTTCATCTCCTAGGGTTAGGTTTTTTGGATGTCTAGGGTTTTTGGCATTCCTCCTTATTGCAAAAAGGCCTTTAGAGCCTCATTGTAATCATCTTATTACAGATGCGAGTAGCCGTCACATCTCTTCTCAGAGATAAGCTACCACCATTCTAGCGAGTCTTTCACTCTGTATTTTACAGTCTCTATACATTTATTTCGTTAATAGAAATCCTGTATTACTGTATATCTGTGACTCTTGTTTTATTTCTGCTATATCTCTGTTATATTGTTGTCTCTCTTGCAATATCCCTGTGCATTTATTTATTATATGTCCGCTCTCATTTCGTGCCAAAAATAATCCGGATTAGTGGTATCAGAGCAAGCTGCTCTTGATCCTTTTTTTTTAGTGCATGTCCCCGACGAGGTCCGAGTATAGCAAGTTGGGTCTTGAGATTGTCTCTCTTGAAGACAATCTCTCTTGCACACCCAATAAACCCTCAATGGTGGAAGAAAAGAAAAACGACGAAGCAGACGATCCTATCAATCTGTTGCTTGAGCAAGCTCTCACACAACAAAGGGACAAAATGATGGAGAATTTTGCCCACATCCTTCAACGCCCGCCGATAGCATCAGGCACATATTCATCAAGCAACCACTTTGGAGGCACCTCGCCTTTCAAGGTACATGTTAATTTTGATATTCCTGTATTTGAAGGACAGATAGATGTAGAAGCCATAGAAAAATGGTTAACTCTACTGGAAGGTTATTTCTCTATTCACAATTTTTCCGACAAAAAAAATATCACCTTTGCACTCCTTAAAGCTCTCCCTCATGTCAAACATTGGTGGGAAAATTACTGGGAGAAAAGTTCCACGGAGGAGTCTGGAATATATGGGGCCGATCCCACTTGGAATTTTTTTGTGGATGTGGTAAAAGAACAGTATTACCCTGTTGGCAACTATGAGGACCAGTACATGAGATGGACCAGACTGCGGCAAGAGAGGGGCCAAGCAGTTCCAGAGTTCACCAATACCTTCCATATCTTGCACACCAAGCTGGGTATCAAAGACTTCGAGCGACTTTTGGTTCTGAAATACCATGGGGCTCTACACAGATACATCCAAACTGAAATGGATTTTCTAGACATCTCATCACTCGGTGCTGCTTATCGATATGCTGTTAAAATCGAGCAGAAATTTAAGCACCAGAACAAACGGGAATTCGGGTCTACAAATCCGCAACAACCAAAGTATGACAAAGATGGCCCTAACAAGAAGTCTCCCAAAAACCAGTCCAAGCCACAGGAAAAGAAGGGTCACGGGAAGAAAAAGAAGGACACCAAAAAATGGTGCGATTTCCACAAAAGCCCCTGGCACAACACCGATGAATATCACTCAAAACAGTCATTGGTGGCTGAGATAAAAGACAAGGAGCTGAACCCTTATTCAAAATATGATTCTGAAAATACTGGTAAAAGACAGATCATCGACACAGACCCCACTGCTATTGTCGTGACCGCAACAATTCAACTAGAAGAACCAACAGATCCAGAAGAGGGGGAGCGCCTTTTTCATTCACAGATGTGGGTGAAGGGGACCCCGCTTCATTTTATTGTTGATAGCGGAATCCATAAGAACCTCATCTCAGCAGAGGTCATCAAACAGTTGAGATTGTCGACAACACCACACCCACAACCATACAACATCGGGTGGCTTCGCCAAGGATGAGATCTTCGTGTTAGCCAGCAGTGTCGATTTTCATACGGCATCCAACCCTTCAAGGATGAGGTATTATGTGATGTTTCCCCACTAGATNGGGCCAACCATATATGTGGAATCGCCATGCTATTTATGAGTCTCGACCCCGTAGTGTCATTATTACTCTGGGGGGTCATCTCTACAGGATACCAGAGGTAGTTCCAACTACTGCCCCACCTAAACAGTGCCACAAGGTAGTATCTCATACTACAAAGTTCATCTTCTCCACAATCTGTTCAAAAGGGGAAAAAAAGGATACTGCAACCACTGCAGCCTTGGCCCAAGCATCTTCTATCCACCAGAAGCAGGTTGACAAGGTTGCAGCAAAGCACAAAGATTCCTTCTGCACACAGTCATCTCATGTAGCCATACTAGTTAAAAAGGTCCAACCCTTCCAGCCACAGGTTCATGATGACCTTCAACAAACCAAGCAGCGCGACGATTCCAGCAAGGCAAGCAAATCACCAAGATTCAGATTCAACAATCGCTTTTCTCTTTCCCCCGGGAACTCAATGCAATGGAGACCATTGCTTCCTAAGGAGGGAGGATTTATCCAGGTGGATATCGGTGGCCACCCACCTTCTCCATCTGGCCCAAAACATGTTTCTGGCAATTTTGGTAATTTACTATTTTTAGCAGTTTTAACTTCCGGGGCCATTTTGAGGCCCTAAACGATGTTTTTTGAGAAAACAGGGAGCAACATGGATTGTTAATTGATGTTTCTCACCCAA
This sequence comes from Picea engelmannii, assembly GCA_009831015.1. Classification (NCBI taxonomy): domain Eukaryota; kingdom Viridiplantae; phylum Streptophyta; class Pinopsida; order Pinales; family Pinaceae; genus Picea; species Picea engelmannii. The sequence goes on along the minus strand of ML787685.1, from coordinate 236,449 downwards.
AAGTTGTATTTCTCGGATAGATCTTTCCAACGAGCTATTATACGCCTAAAACAGAGATCGTATGCAAAAGTTACGACCCCGGGAAGTTAATACACCAACTTGCCCAAACGGGGCCCACATAACTTTTGGCGCTTCATCTCCTAGGGTTAGGTTTTTTGGAGGTCTAGGGTTTTTGTAATTCTTTCTTATTGTAAAAGTGCCTTTAGAGCCTCATTGTAATCATCTTCTTACAGATGCGAGTAGCCATCACATCTCTTCTTAGAGATAAGCTACCACCATTCTAGCGAGTCTTTCACTCTGTATTTTACAGTCTCTGTACATTTATTTCGTTAATAGAAATCGTGTATTACTATATATCTGTGACTCTTGTTTTATTTCTGCTATATCTCTGTTATATTGTTGTCTCTCTTGCAATATCTTTGTGCATTTATTTATTATATCTCCGCTCTCATTTCGTTTCCGGAGTAAGATGCAGTTGCCTTTCCAGGTTGCCCCACTAGTTCAAGGCGCTGTCTCTTAACTGGAAAATCACTATCTTCACCTTTGAAGTGGACGCATAGTCTCTTAAGGAAAAACACCTTGTCATGCCTTCCAACCATGCTTCTGCACGTTCACTGGCATGACCCCCGACAAACTTCGGAAGTTTGATCTTCTGCAGTTCTCTAGTGATGGCTTTGGGTGGAGGTCCTCCCCCTAAATCCCTCGACGCTTCTGGATTACCTGTTCCAGATGGTGGGGGCTCCACTTCGATCCATGTTGGTTGAATCCCCTTTAAAGTCTCATTTATGGCCTCCAAAGAGCGTAGTATGAGAGCTAGTTTAGGAAATGGTGGTGGCGGTGCTAGCGGTCCCTGTGATGATGCCCCTCTGCCTCGATTTCCTCGAATCCTAACCATAATGTGTAATTTAATCTGCATCAACCAAATTTGTCAGGGTGAGTTCAAGGACATTTCACATTTGCGCAACTTAAACTAGAAAACAGGGTTAGGCGTAAGTTTTTTTAACTTGTTTGTTACTCTTTTTAGGGGAGGTGGCTAGGTTACGGTTAAAGCGTCTAAGCTTTGTGTCACTGCCTAAGAAAAATACTGACTCCCTTTCCTGGTAGCTATGCTAGCATCACACCACACTCGTTAATTCCTCTAGATTACTTTCCTAGTGTGCATGAAACCCCCTCCCGCTTATCTTAGTCTAAGTCCTTAAACTTTTCGTTTAAAACTAATTAATGTGATTTTCAACCTAATGTTGATTAATTATTAAGGACTAATGAGTCAATCACCTTAGTTTTAAACCTATATATGTTTAAACCTAAATTTAAATCTATAATTTTAAATATAATTTAAATTAATTTAAAATATATAATTTAAATATATATATACATAATTTAAATATTTATAATAATATTTTTTTTATCTATTCAAATTTAACTAATTTAAAAAAATTAATATTTAATCTAATAATAGTTTAAAGCAATAAAAAAATAAAAATTAATTAGCATTTAAACAATTAACATTTAATCTATAAACAGTTTAAACAAATTTGTTTAAAGAAAATAATAAATTAAAATTAAAATTTTAAAAAATATATATAAAAAAATAAATTAAAATAATTAATTAACTTAAAACAATTAAAAACATTAAAAAATAATAATAATAAAAAAATTAAATTATTAAACGGGCATCGTGGGTCCTCACATGAGGCCCATGTGCCCCCCTTGCCTCGATCATCACTGCCCACAACCCTACGCATACTCCCGAGCTTTCTATCTTAACCCTAAACTCTACGCGCCCAACCCTTGCTTCACCTATCATCCGACTGCCTCCCTTCTCTGCACTCTGGTAAGGGTTTTCCCATTCAACACCTGCATACCCCCTTCCCACTGTATTTGCGTACACCTGGTGCTTTTGTTTGGTTTTGGTGACTTATATGTTGACTGTGCGTTGTGGTTGCAGGTCGCGTGGGCTGGCACTGGTGCTGGTTACGGTGACTATATATATATATATATATATATATATATATATTAACCGTGTGTAGTGGTTGCAGGTTGCGTGGGATGGCACTAAATGGATGATGGGTCGGGCTGGCAATATCGACACCCGCTCATGGATTGGCTATGCGTAAATATGGGCATGCGGCCATGCGCTTGACGCGTAGTGAATGGGATTTGCGCCCTGTGGGCTCCTCTTCCATGTTATTTGGTTTGGCGCTTGGCACTTGTGTTCTTGGATTGTGTTGAGCCTGCTAATTACATGGGGTTTCCCCGCGAGAGTTTGAATCTCTCAGGCAACGCCTTCATTCAGGTTTTCGCTACTTTACTAGTCCAGTTGACTGTGAGCAGAAGTAATGAGTCTGTGTGGCATGGTCTCGTGGGCTTGGCATTGTGCTTTGCATTTTTATTATTATTATTGAATAGCTGGACCTGTATTATGGCTTGTGGAATGGTGGTTGCACTAGGCTTTCTATGGTTTATGTGTTCTTTCTAACTCGTGACTATATGTGCTTATGACTATCCTTGGAGGCTTGGCAGAACATGACAGAAGCACATAAACAATTTTCTGTCATTACATTATTGTCTCGTCAAATCAAAAGGAACAATGTGGCATCCCACTTGCAAGTACTTTCAGACTTTTAGAACGTGACTCTATCTAGACCCATCAGGTTCAAAGCATTAGTATCAAAGAGGGTAATATGAAGCACGTTATGGAATAAATCAAACTTTGTTTCTCTCTGCTGATTTCTCCTCCTTTGTATACATACAACTATATCCACAATCAATCAAAGAGAAGGCCCCAAACCACCATAGCTCGCACATTGTGGTGTCTTTTCTACACAGGTCTGTGGCATTTCTTGAATATTATTATTATTATGATGCCTCTCTTGCTCAACTTTATGCACATACATTACCTCCTATCCACCTCAATTAGTCACAAAATTGTTTCTGCCAGTCCATCTCCCTAAAAAAAAAAACTTCAGTGCACGCTCCCTCCACATGTCTACTGAAATAAAAAATCCTACAATGTACGACTTTCTTTCTAAAATTACATTATTTCGTGGACTAGGAGCTTAGTGGAGGTGGTACCGGGTTGAGACTCTCTGCTTTTACTCACAGATTTTTCAGCTGGAATTTTTTGGCTTCATTGGCTACTTTGTTTTGGCTCACAGGCCCATGACAATGGTATTATCCAGGTTATGCTTCATAGGAGACCCTCTAGGGATCTCAGATGCTCGCTTCTTGGTTTCATTATGTTTTAACAACTTTGTATAGACTTCTCGTCTCAAACACCATCATAGGGTGGATTTTGTAGTTTGGACACTACGTTTGGAAGTTGTTTCTTTTTTTTTGTCAAGATTATCAGATTCATCCTTCAGGAAAAGGATATTAGATTAAATACATGAGTACATGTATTATTCAAAATATGTAAATCTTCTCTATACTTGAAATAGAATTTAGGTTTTTTTTTTTGATATTGGCATGCATTGTTTTCAATGCATATATAGTAGTGATAATATTAATAAGAGTCATTTGGGATAACAACAAAGACATGAATTATGACAACAACAAGGGGTATTCCATTCACATAACACTTGGATTAGAATTGAAATAAATCGAAAGACTTGAATTAATATTTGTTCGTAAACTTTACTTGGGAAGGTCCATAGGCCCTAAGTGTTAGAACCATGCTCTGATACCATGTGTAAGAACCTAATTTAACAAAGCCTAATAAAATTCATAAATTTAAACATAAAATTTATTTCAACGTATAAGCAATTTCATTATTTAGCATATAAGCATATTCAACAACATGATGATAACCACCTAACACAGCGTAATCATGAAAATACAAACCTTTGAATGATGCTATTTCTCCAATCTTCGTCTATCCTCGTTGCTGCTCTGCCCAAACTCTGCCCAAAATTGAATCTTTTCTCCCTGCCAGCTAGGAACAGAGCTTATCTGGCTCCCTAGCTCCAGGATTCTGTGAGGATTCCTGGCCCCCGAGCCCAAAACTCCCAGCAACCGATTCTCCCCCTGTAACAGTCCACCCAAAATCCAAACCAGAAAAATACAGTCCCTAATCTCAAATAATGCTTCCTTTCCCCAAAATTCCAAAAGTCTCTCTCCCGAATGTCTCTGGCCCCTCATGTCCTCCTTCCCATTCACCGCCTCCTCCCTTCATTCAATGCCACCCTCCTTATCCCTCCATTTAATGCCTTATCCCTCCATTCAATGCCTTATCCCTCCATACGTTAAGTTTTCTTTTAATTAAATTAAAAATTATTAAACTTTTAATTCATTACCCAAACATTAAATGAGTTAATTAGTTAATTAATTAATTAATCGACATATATTAAATAATAAATAAATAATTAATTAATATTATTAATAAATAATCATTATTTAACTAATATACATTAGGAAAGTTAATTATTTAATTATTTGTACTTGATAAACCTTAAGCAATTATTTAACTAGGGTTGTTACAAAAAGGGTGAAAGAATTAGGAATTTAAACCTTGTTTTTTTTTTATATAACTTTGCAATGATTACCTGAATTCCAATGCATAAATGATTCGATGATTATTAGATGCTATAAAATTTATATTCCCTCTGATTTGACCTATGCACTGGAAGCCGATCCTATAAACACATTCAAACAAGGCCCGTGAAATGTAAGAAGATATGCTTGAAAGAAACGTTGATCCTGATATCATATTAGGATGATTCAAACACATATGGCTAGCCTATCAATCTCATGACAGGGACCTTCTACATATTATCAACCCATAAAAGAAAAAGGTGTGGGTAGAGGAACTTTTCATGGATAGCCTCCCCATGTATGGAATGCCCAGGGGACTAGTAAGGTATCTCACAAAAATCATGATACGAAGCTTAGGTAGTTGAACTAAATCATATAAAAACTCTATAATGAAGTCATACATTTGAAAAGGGGTGAATATATGAGACCAAGGTCATAATATCCTATCCTAACAATCAAATCACTTAGACCCAGGTGTTGGCATAGGGGTAGACCCAGGGTTCAACACTACAACATCGCACCAAAAAAACCCTAACTATCGACCCTTTCGGCAACACCTGCGAAGCAGCTAGAGTTTCACCTGAGGTAGAGGTAGGGGTGGTTGCAGGACTCCAGTGTCTGCAACCTTAGCGAGGACACAGATATTTGATTGTAACACTTAACATAACACTTAGCAACAACAATTCATCAATATTTAACCATTATCCACTCCGCAGATAAAACCCTAATCTTAGAGCATCACAGTATTCATTCATATCTAAGGGGTCTAGTAGCACTTAGCATAAATATATAGATTATACCTAGAACATTCAAGCACTAAGCACATTCACATAGGTCATATCTAGCATCCATATAAATCACTAAGCACAAAGCATCAACAGATCTATCAACGCACTTAGCAAGTAAACACATAAACACATCAATACATCGCACAAAGCATAGCAACACAACATGTACGTGGTTCACCCCCACCCTAGGGCTATGTCCACCAACTCTTCTCTTCTTTATTATCTTTGTTCATGCTTCTTACAGACACATAACATCAAAATCCTACTCTACAGAAGACAAGAGAACTGTAAGCACTCCGCCAAATCCTCCTTCTTCGAGGGTGTAGCACCAAGCCTTCACACATTCCCTTACAGTTACTTGCACTTAGCCTTGCAAGCCTCATACAGTATGCACAAAGAACTTACACTATTTATCACATAGATCAAGCACTAGCACTTAGCACTACTTACCCTTCTCTCCTATTACATCACCTAGTCTTCTATATATATTACAAAATCATGCCTATACATGGGTAAACCCATAGGCCAACATTCCCATACTTGTTACATAATCCCAAAACCCAAAAATACCTAGAAAGGGGTCGAGATCCCGAGATATCTTCTTTGTTTTGCGCTCCTCCTTCGACATCCTGTCGAAGTTCCCAAAAATAGGTCTAATATGACCAAGAACCCTCAAAACTTGGTCAAGGGCCAAAAAGCTCCCAACACTCACCTGTGACTCGTCCCGAGTCACTCTAGTCTGGCTAGTTTTGCTTCAAGAGCCTCGATCTTGGCTTGAGATGCTTCGACTTGTTGTTCTGCCATGACCTCCTACTCAACAAACTCCTGGATGATTTCTTCATTGACAGGTCCCTCTAGGCGCTATTCAGTTGTAGCGACAACTTGCTCCAGTTCTGCTCCTTGGCCTTCGATCTCTGTGAACAATTGATAAGCCTCATCCTGTATAGGTTGGAGCTGCTGAGTCACTTTCATGACTCTACTTTGAATAGTGTGGACTTGTTTTTGGGTGGTACATTGCTCCTGGGATTGCTTCATTCTTTCCACAGCTGACAGGGGCTTCAACTGTGCCTGTATTGTCTCTGCATGTTGCTTCACTTCCTGGAGTTGTGACTCCAGTGCCTTCAGTTATGGGTTTTTGTTGAGCTGCTCATACGTTTGGGCACTTCGATCGCTTAGTTTCTTGCATTCCATGGCAAGGGCCTTTATTCTTTCAATTGCACTCTGAGCAGTTGCTTCTCTTTGATCCCTTACATCCTATAGAGTGTCGGGCACTGTGCGGAGATGTAAGTTTGTTATTCGTTGTTGTAGCTGTTGGATAGCATCCATGAGATGCTCTACTTGTTGCGTTACTTGGTCTTCTGCTTGTGTTTCTAATCCTGTTACAGAGCGAAGTGCTCTGTTGACCGCTTCTTTCACATCGAGTTGCTCTCCGAGCAACTATTCTTTTCCTTGTTGCATCTGTGCTTTCTCTTCTTCAAACTTTTCTTAGAGCACATCCTTTTCTTGTTTTGCAACTCTGCATTGTTATACAAGTATGCCTTGCACTTTCTTCAAGGCCTTGGTAGCTTGTTTTGTTTCTTCTTGAGCTCATCGAAGGCGAGCTTCGGTTGCATCTTCTAGTTGATGGAGTTGGGCTGGCTTGTCACCCAAATCTGGTTTTCTCGATGCCAGGGGTGAAGTGGAGATTGCGCGACTGGAATGAAGGGCCTGTTTTACCCCTCGGAGTTCGACTTCAATTCTATCATACATTTCCTCTTGCTTGGCTTCTTGTTTTTCCATGATTTCCAGCAAAGCATCGTTTAGAGCTACTATGAGGAAGTCAAAGTCGTCAATGGCGAGTACAGTCTGCATTTTGGTCACGGTGGCTCTCGATTTCTTCTGAGAAGAGGGTTTTGGGGGCAAAACCTTCCTCTTCTTTAAAGGATCAACCTCATCTCTAGGAGGTGTTACTTCACCTTGCTTATGTTAAGCTTCTTTGTATTTTATCTCTTCTACTTCTTCATCACCCCCTCAGTCAGGTGATACTAAAGCAGTCTTTCTTGATGTGCTGCTTAAGTCTTGGACCTCCTTAGTCTTATTCTTTCTGTTGGTTCTAGGTGTGGTCTGTTCTTTGTGAGTGTCTTCTGGGTTGTCAAGGTCAGACATATCTATAGGGTTGGTGGGGATAAGGAGGTCAGATGACCAGTCCTTAGTGATCTCCTCAAGTTCTTCTTTCGTAAGTTTATAATACAACTGGAGCTGCTCCTTATGTTCATATGCTCCCGCTGTAATGTAGATGAAGTGTCGATCTACACAGAACTTCATCAGGATTCAAAATCTCTGTAAGGTGTTCAGAGTCATGTGAGTTTCAACATCGATGGATGTCTTCAACTGGAGGTAATATGCATGAAAAAAAACATTTGACTACCATTGTTTGTTCATATCACTCGAGTACCAGAGTGTGGTGAACTTCGCAGCAAGTGGATCAAATGGTTCAATATCCGAGAAGGTCGCACCTTTCAGCATATCCCAGGAAACAAACATGATGAGGATCAGGAGCCAGCTAAAGTTAAATTCATAACCCTGATCCTATGCTTCTCGGAAATCTAGTTCCAACTGATTAACTAGGTACTTTGCCCAGTTCATCTGTAGGCCTTCCGCACACTTCCCGCGAGGTCAATGACAAATCTTGTGACCTGTGTAGGTTGTTTCTTCCGTACCATGTTTCTAGATATCAATTGACATGCTAGGTGCACTATGCCACTCTGGATAGAAGCTACCTTGTAGCATTGCATCCCCTTTTCAACATCATTGTATGTATCCTTGATCTTCTATGCTAGTGCGCATTCTGTGGCTTTTCTTGGATAGAAATCCTTTGGATCAAGTCCTTGCATACTTAGTCCTGTGATCCTATGGATCAATGTCGGATCGACTGTGATACGTTGGTCTAGCCATAAGTAGCCTCCATGGTAACATGAAATTAATAGCTTGACACATGCATTGACTTCCTAGTGCCTTACGAAGTGTGGGATTTTCATGACATTCAGCAAGGTGGATTGTGCGAGGTTCAGAGTCCACGGCTAGGGGATTATATTTGTATTCTTCCCCTTCATCTTGGTCAGATATATATATGGGGCAAGCATACTATAGATATTTCAATCTCCTAAGTTGAATTCGTTGAACTTCAATGTGGTGATCTTGTCTTGGTCCACTCGAACTACGCGTATCCCCTTCGGGAGGTACGCAACAACTATGGTGTACTCGAAATATCTTATCACATTATCACGACTCACCGCGCTAGCCATAGGTGAGATGTAGTTGGGCAATATGGTCAAGATCAACTTTGCATGTGCTAGGTCATCTTTGTGCTTGGTTCTCTTTTCCACTGATGGTGGGGATGGTCCAGCTCCGCGAGCAGTTGACGAAGAGGCTTGCACTCCTCTTGTTGATGATGCCTATACACCTAGAAACATTACTCTCTTAGACATTACTCTTTCGATCATGAGGTTGATGAGTACTTCTTTCACAGATTCTTCGACTGTGCTAAATTTTTCAGACATACACGCTCGGGGTTGAGTATGTCGGGTTCGAAGAGTAACTAGTCACTGCAATGGGATGGATGGTAATAGCGCGATGATCACTGTGAAAAATCAACAGATTTGTAGGCTCAGATAATCGCGATTGGAAAAAGTGTTCTTGGCACATGGCGTAATGGGATAAATAGATAAATCGGTAATGGATCTCTTGCAACGGGTGAGAAGCCTTAATTATCTTAGGTCTATCCATTACAGTGCGGTCCAACGGTCTGGTGGAAAACTTTCTGACCATAATTACCTTTCTACCCATTCAGGGGGTCGGTCTAACGGTTATACTGTTCCCAATGACTATATTGCTTCTCCATCGTGAAGTTCCATGTGACGCTGTTCTGATATCCCGACAAAGTTCCAATTTTGCAAATTTTAATTCTGTGAAGTTCCCTCTGGACCCTTCTGTAACTTTTCAATCGTAACTCTCTTCTTACTTAGCTTTCTATCATTTTTCCCAGTGAGCTTCATCTCTGTATTCCTTTTTCCATTCTGATTCTTATCTTCTTTTGGCATAGTAACTTCATGTTGTTGAGGTTCTTTCCTAAGACTCAAGGGTGATACTTCTTCTTTATCCGGAATAGGTACTTCAGTCTTTTGTGGGTTTTCTAGTTTTCTTGCAACTTCGATATTCACGTCTTTGGTGTTAAAGAGCTTTGCTTGGTTCTCATGTTCTTCAATCAAGTGTGCAATCCTCCTCGTCATGAAATCTTTTAACTCTTTCTTTTTCTGTTCTAAGACCTCTTCTTCTTTTCTGCTGGCCTGATCTCTTTCAATCCAAGTTTTTCCTAGTAACATAAAAAATGGAGCGTTGTTCTCAATAAATTTAACAAACTCAAAATCTTCCTTTGTCGAAGTTCCATTGGTACTCATAGATATCTAGGTGAGCTTTCCACATAGGTTTATCAGTTTTCCTATGAATAATCTTATTCCTCCCAATGAAGGAATCATAGTAGGCTTTCCCAAAATTTCCCAAGTTCTTTCTATCATAATGTTCACTTGTTTTTCCTTGTCTAGAAAACAGTCAATGTCGAAGTCTCATATTCTTGGTTCTATGCATTCTTTTTCTTTGAATATCTCTGATAAGATGACATGTTGGTGGTCGTTCAGGGTTTCTTTCATTTGTAGCAACACTTTCTTTGACTTTTTCTGGGGTTCTTCCATAATCTTATTTTCTGGATCTGCCTTAGGGTTTTCTTTTCTCATATTCATTATTTCAAGCTTAGCAATCATTCTAGGTCAATCCAATACTTCATGGTCTGTAGCGTTGCAACAGAGGCAACTAGGTCATCTTCCAGGGCATTCCTTAGCAAGATGTCCCAGTTTTTGCAACTATAATAGAGGGTTAATCCTCTCTTTCTTTTAAATGATCCCCAACCCTTCCTGTACTACGCACCAGGATCATAGTAGCTAACCTACAAAAAAATATTTCTAGGGTCCTGCATCCATTTTTTAGTCCAAACATTCTCTCTATGCATAGGTATAACATATCTTTCACTATTCTTATCAGATCTACTTATATCAAATCTTCATTCCTCTATTAGTGCCCTAGTTTTCAAGCTAGGACAAAATCTATCAATCATACCTAGATCCATACTCTAGAAACAAAAATTTTCACTTATCTTACTTCTACAGAGCACAAATCTTACAAATCTTACCTTTTAGTCTCAGAGCACAAAGTTTTCATATCTTTACCTCTTTAGTCTCACTTTCACCTTTTTCAGATCACAAAGCTTTCAAATCTTACCTCTTTTCTTCAGATCTGACCTCTTTTCTTAGCACAGATCTTTAAAAGTTAAGTAGGATGTTGCACACTAGGGAAATAGATCTATGCACAAAGATTTCATAGTTTCAGGTCAGATCTTTGCAAAAATATTCTTCTTCCTCAGTTCCTAACAATCACAGTTTTAGTCCTGACAACAGAACCATTGGTTGGCACAGGGGTAGACCCAGGGTTCAACGCTACAACAACGCACCAATAGAACCCTAACTACTGGCCCTTTCGGCAACACTTGGGAAGTATATGAAGTCTCACTCGAGGTAGAGTCAGGGGTGGTTGCAGAACTGCAGTGTCTACAACCTTAGCTGGGACACAGGTATGTGATTGTAACACTTAAAAAAACACTTAGCAACGACAATTCATCAATATTTAACCATTATCCACTCTGCAGATAAAACCCTAATCTTAGAGCATCACAATATTCATTCATATCTAAGGGGTCTAGCATCACTTAGCATAAAGGGATAGATTAGACCTAGCAGATTCAAGCACTAAGAACATTCACATAGGCCAGATGTAGCATCCATATACATCATTAAGCACAAAGCATCAACAGATCTATCAAATCACTTAGCAAGTAAACACATAAACACATCAATACGTCGCACAAAGCATAGCAAAAAAGCATGTATGTGGTTCACCCCCACCCTGGGGATACATCCACAAACTCTTCTCTTATTTATTATCTTTGCTCAAGCTTCTTACAGGCACATAGCATCAAAATGCTACTCCGCAGAAGATAGGATATCTGTGTGCACTCTGCGAGATCCTTCTTCTTCGAGCTAGGGTGTAGCTCCAAGCCTTCACATAGTCTCTTACAGTTACTTGCACTTAGCCTTGCAAGCCTCATACAATATGTACAAAGAACTTACACTGTTGATCACATAGATCAAGCACTAGCACTTAGCACTACTTACCCTTCTCTCCTATTACATTTCCTAGTCTTCTATGTATATTACAAAATCATGCCTTTACATGGGTAAACCCATGGACCGACATTCCCATACCCATTACATAATCCCAAAACCCAAAAATCCCTAAAAAGGGGCTGCGATTCCATGATCTCTGCTTCGTTTTGAGATCTCCATCTACAACCTATTGAAGTCCCCCAAAATAGGTCTAATATGACCAAGAACGCTCAAAACTTGGTAATTGCCAACACCAGGAAAGGTTGGACAATGGCTCCAGAAGGGTGGATAGCATTTCTCATTCCAGACAAGTGTAGAATTCCCAACCCAACATTGTAATTCTCGATGATTATCACAAAAATGAGTACCTTCTTGAAGATGATGAATGTATTGACCAAAAACCACAAGATGATGGCACTACATGTCAATTGTTGGACTCCACTCATATTATTAAAGGTGGTAGGAGTGGGCCAACCCTTCAAAACCTAAACTTCAACAAGATCTGTATGAATTCTTCAGGCTGATATGACTTGAGGTGAGGAAATATTAGTAAATGAAAGTATGCTATTAACAATTGGGAGACTAAATTATTCTATCTACATTTGTCCATGATGATAAAATCCAATTTGTTATATAAATTTTGGGTGAACATAGCTTCATGCTCATTGATTGTGTAGTTCATGAACATTAGAACCAAGTGTGGATCTACTATATTTGTGCGGGTGATGTCTATGTCGTAACTTCTAGAGTGTTGTGAAACAAGGAGGGCTTGAACCTTCTTAGAGATATTTTCCTTAAGGACCCTATGATCATCATCATAATGACCAAACTTATTATGATAAGAGCACTACTTCTTCTTTTGTGTCCTACTGGAAAATTTTTTATTGCACCCCCACCCCACCTACACCCTCTCCCTCAAGGATGATTTTAGGGGCTAAATTTCGCTCATGGGCTAATTTTCCATGGTTTTTCCAAAAATGAGATTCATTATTTTAAAAATGATTTCCCCAGATTCTATAGGATAAAATTATTTTACCCTAAAAATTGCCAAAATTTTACAAAAACTATATTAAATCCTTAGAAATTTGAATATTTAAAAAAAAAAATCACCAATCATTTTTAGTTGGCATATGAAGGATTAGTAAGATTCGCCAAGGTTTCTACATTTTAAAATAAATTTCCATCCTTAAAATCATCCCTGCTCTCCCTTCTTTCCATTATTGTTGGGAAAACCCTTTGAAGTGGAAGGGGGTTGAGAATATGAAAGTGGGTTTCTTTTTATTGACAGGATTGGTTTTAGGTAGCTTAACCTCTATTTCAGAAGTAAGTTGTAAGGAGTTTTTTGGTGTTCCTTGTTAGATGAAATAAAAAATATAGAAAAAAATAAACGTAATATAGCTATGTAAAGCAAATAAACATAGAAAGAAAAAACAAATATATCTGCAGAAAGCAAATAAATTAACATAACTAGAATTGGAAAATAACAACAATAAGAAAAACTTTATTGATATTTAGAATTAGATGTACTTTTCAATTTCCTCTTCAAGGGGTAAGACTCCAACATGAGAAAATGTCCAAATAGAATAATATTCACTTGAAAACCTATTACATGGATTCTTCTACTATATATAGTTTCTAATTTTTTAAAATGCTAATCACCTAGTGGACCTCCATTAATGAAGCATCAAATACTAACTAGTGGACCTTCTTTAATGAGATCACTTACATTTACTGAGTTCACACATTACTGCCTTGTGGGGAATTATTTAATAAATATGTCCCTCAATACATTAAGTAACAACCTATTCTACTAACTAGGGGAGTTAGGGTGGGACCCTAAAAATTTCTCTAGTGAAGTAGCATAGAATAGTTCTAGTCCCTTCCTTAAAGTTGGCAATAACCTAGAAATTACATTAACATAGATAATATCCTTTGATCCTCTTAGGAAGATTCATGAACATTTTGTTGAAGATGTCAACAAAGTGTTGGATGCATTTTCTTAGGCTTTCTCATAGTCATAGTTATGTTTTCAAGAAAATCATCATTGTACCCTAATGGGTATAACCTGTTACAAACTAAATCCTTGAAGTTTCCCCAAGTGACAATTGGAGGTTTCTTATTAGCTTCCATATGCTAGGTGTGAGTCTTCCACATGTGAGGAATTGGTCCTCCATGTGAACTTCAAAAAAAATAATATTGTTTTCCACTTTAAGGTTCGATTGGGTTTTGAAATAATATTCCATGCTACATATCCAAGAATCGATCTCATTTCCATGGACAACCCCATCAAATTTTACCTTTAATAATTTAATGTAAAACTTGAAGGTTTGTTAAACAATGGGTATTGTTTGGTGAAGAGTGGGTTGAGGTTTATGGGTGATGATTTTTTGAAACATAATCATAATACCATGCATCATTTTAGCATAGAAACCTTGTTGTTGTTGATACAGAAGGGTTTCTAGTAATAGGTGTTGTTTCTCTTGCATTTGTTTGAACAAGACTAGGGAAAGGAAGGAATAATGGGAGTCTCTAGATTCACTGGATCTTTTGTGAGGAGCCATTCTGGATCAGATTTGAGATCAATCAATGATTTTCCTTCCTTTTTTCCAAGAGATGTTTCCTCCTCAACCCTTGTAGTGGTTGGTGGTTGAAGTTTACTAAGAGTGTGTTTTTTTGTACTGTAGGGATTTGTATAGGGATGCTACAACGATGAAGAATTTACAAAAAAATGACATAATGCACCAAGAAACTCATGACACTAACTAGTAAGTAGATGTGGTGCCAAGTTTATGAAGAGCCTTAACATTGGAATGATATTCATGCCAAGTGAGAGAGGGTGTCAATTGCTCCAAATGCATCACTCCACAAATATCAATATTGTTGAAGAGTAGATATAGTGAAGGGTAAGAAGAAAAAACCCTAAAAGATATTAGTTATAGGGCATTGATTGTAATAATTTTAATTCTGTTAGAGTTAATAAGGGTAAAAGATGGAAACCCTGGAGGTTACTAGATCTAGATGCCTTGATTTCTAGGATCATGTATCAATTGATATCAACAAAATAACAATGATGCAAGAAGATACTCATGCACAATAAATCACAAGGAAAAAAGTATGCAAGTATGAGAAGAGGATTGTTCCAGTTGCATACATATGCCATACACTCATTTGTATACACTATATATATAGCGTAAAAAATTGTAGGTTAGTGACTAAAATTGATTAAGCCTCCAATAAAATACAATAAAGTGGGTGAGTGATAAATTTATATAAGTCACCTAAAAGAGATGAGGATAAAGAACAAAATAAAAAAATACACATGTATTACATGTTACTAAACTAAATCTTATTAGCACAATATATTTTTACATTGGAATTTGTTGAACTTATGCTTATACTGAGAATGGGGGTGAATCAATATAATATAATTTTTACTTTATTTAACCATTCATCAATCATTCATTAGCTAAGAAACAATAATCACAAATAAACTAAAATCACAATGCAAAGAGTTTAACATGGAAACCTAATCGGGAGAAAGCAATAAAACTTATATTTATAAATTTATGTAGGCACCAACCTATTGTTACAATATTTGCAAGCACCAACCTACTGGAGACACCAATCCCATTAGTCGAGCACCAACTCAGTATCACCTGTAGGCACCAACCTACTAGAGACACCAATCTCTTCAGCTGAGCACCAACTCAACAAGGTATTATGTAGGAACCAACCTACTGGAGACACCAATTTCCATAGCTAAGAACCAACTTAGTAAGACCTGCATAGACACCAATATAATATCTTCATATACAAAGTATTTATGACTTCACCTACATGCTTCATACTTCATGCATTTCACAACATCATCATGCCCATAGCTTCAAATCCTAGTCAGGTTTATCCTTCACACTCTAGAGAGCCTCATAACATCATTCCTAAAATATAATCCTAAATTTTAGTGCATCACAAACCCTCAGTCTTTCATAGTGCACCCTAAGAACAAGAAAACCCCAAGAAAACTCCTCTTGCACACTTTTAGACCCCAAAAATACTCCCTAGCTCCTCTGGCGCACCTCAGACTTGATCTCTTGCTTGGATGCTCTTCAAATGTGCACATATATATTTTATTTATAGTGTTTCTATCCTCACTTTTAGACCTGACCTATAAACACTGACTAGGCCAACCTGAACTTTTTGGCTCGATTGACAGACAATTTTTTTCATATCTCCTTATTCCTAAGGAGTTAGAGGGAGTGCCATATACCGTTGGAAAGGTATCAAAATGATGTTTCCAACCATATAACCTATGATCCCATTTGAGCTAGTTATCTAGAGTAAAAAACACTTCAAATATAGGGTATCCATATTGATCATAAAAAATACAAAAACAATATTTCAAACAATCTCCATCTTGCAATATTTATCTTGGAAATTTTAGGTCTCCCCTTTTTTTTGACATCAATGACAACAATATTTCCAACAATATCCCCCTTTTTCATTGATGTCAAGCCTTAGTCAATTATGATACTTTCCTTGTCTGCATATTTCCTTATATCCACAATTCTTCCTCTGTTTGCAACTTCTCCCCCTTTGACATGAATGGAAAAGGGCTACTCCCCCTGAGCTTGTGCTTCCATTTACTGATGAGGTGAGAGGGATAACACTACCAAATTCTTTCTGAGATATTCAAATGTTTCTTTGGGAAGGGGTTTGGTGAAAATATCTACAACCTTTTCTTTTTCATGCAACAATTCTTCAAGTGAAATCTTATTAACCTTCATTTCATCCTTCAATTTGCAAACCATTATGAAGTTATAATCCTTCAAAATTATATATCTAATTTCTGAATTGTTGACAACTGATCATTGTCCAAGTTGTCTTTTCTACAAGTATCCAACACCGATCCTTCTATTTGATTGTTTTTATTGAACAAACCTTCCACTCCAAAGTCATGACATTGGTTTTCTGGACAGGGTGAAGATTTAGTTTTGAATGTATTTGAATTTTTTTCTACTTCTATATTCCCTTCTGACAAGGACCAATAAGATGACTTATCTCATCCAAAAGAGTACTGTAAACTTGAATTTCCATCTTCACAAGGAAATGTCCCAACCTTACCTTTTCTAGAAATGGGGTGTACATGTTTAGAGTGAGAATCAAAATAGTGAATCTCCCTGCCATCTTTATCTACATTATCACATCCTTTCTCATAAAAAATAGTTTTATCTCTCCCTCTTTCTTTCTTTTTCTTTCATTTCCAAACCTTTGAGTATTCTTCTTTATGTTTGGAAAAAAAATATGCTCTCTTTTTTTGTTTAGGAGGTCCTACTATGATGCTTCTATAGTAACGTGCTATATGCCCATAATTATTGCACTTATAGCATTCAATATTGTAATCAAGTAGAGAAAAAAATGAATTGTAGTTTATGTTAGCAAACCCATGAGAACTTCTAGTTTTGTTTCTCACATAATCATCCTTTGAGGTTTTGTAAGGACCTTTATTTTTTTTTCACATGGTCACTTGTTGTATAAGCTCTACAATCTATTGCTTTATGACCAAAATTATTGCAAGAAAAATAGTAGCCAAAAAATATATTTTGGTACCGGTTTGTGAAAGGCGTTCTTGGTGGGACAACTCTTTGGGATTCATTCTTGTTGTTCTTGTGAGAATAATCAGGTTTCTGCTAGTCATCATTTCCTTTCCTACTTCTGCTTTCATCGTTGATGGATCTTTTGATAATATTAGAATATCTTTTAGGCCTTTCATCATTTTCTTTTTCTAATGGCTTTGTGACCTTAGTGCTTGCATCTCCCTCATGGGTCTTTTGTTTTTCATCATAGCCAACCTGTCTTGATCAATCATGACCTTTGGTGATTGATAATAGTATCTAAGATTTTATTACTCTTTCCAAAATTCAAGATTCTTCTCAATCGATCGGTTGTTTTCTCTAGTTCCTTTCTTAAGGAAATAATCTCAGCCTCTATCTTCTTGCAATTTTCTTCCTTTTCTTTCAGCTAGCTTCTCACCACTTCTATCCCTTTTTCCTCTTCTAGTTAATTTTTTAGGATGATGACTATTTTTTCTATTTCATCAAGATCATGATCCTTCTTTTCATAATTTTGCAATTTATCTTTCTTCTTTTAATCCTCCCCTCCGAGTCTGTCTATTTTTTCTAAGGCATTAACGAGTTCTTCTTCAAGATTCACTTCCCCATTATTTTCCTCTTCTTTTGAATATGATTTGTCTTTTGAATTGTCTTCATTTTATTTATCATTAGACTTTGTATCCATGGCTATGAACATGAATTCTTCTTAACTGGCCATGTGTGCTCCCAAGATCTTCCCTCCAACAGTTAGACTATTTCCAAAGGAACCTGCTCTGATACCAATTGTTGAACTTATGCTTATATTGAGAGGGGGGGTGAATCAGTATAAGCTAATTTCTCTCCGTCATAATTGAATGAGTAAGGAGGGTCTTAGGAGAGGGGCATGGCCCCATCTAGGGATAATTTTAAGGAAGGAAATTTATATTAAAATGTAAAAACCTGAGCTAATCTTACTAGTTCTTAATATGCAAAATGTAAAATGTTTGGCGATAGTTTGGTAAAAATATTCACATTTCAAAGGATTTTATATAATTTCTATAAAATTTTAGTGATTTTTAAGGTAAAATTATTTTATTCTATGGAATTTGGGTGAATCGTTTTAGAAAAAATAGAAAATGGAAAATCCTTTTTTGGGAAAATCATAGAAAATTATCCCATTAGTGAATTTTAGCCCCTAAAATCATCTATGGCCCCATCAAGGTAAAATTCCTAGCGAAATATTCTTTCCAATCATGTTTTTCCTCCATGGTGGTTACTCCCAAGGATATTTATTAAGCTTCTCTTGTGGATTTTTTTTTTTACGAACCAATCCACACTTAATCGGTGGTGCTTATAACATGTTCAAACTTGCATAATTAGTAATTTCTAATATCCTTCCTAATCCATATGGTTTTTCTAGACATTTCCCATCATGGATGATGTGATTTGTTATTGAGATTATCAATTACAAGTTTAAAACTTCCTTCATAAATGATTCTCCTAAATCTATGCATTTCCATCTCTATTTGATTACCTTGGTGGTCTCTAAATACTCCTTATAACCTAGTGGGATCAAGATTCTTTGTCAAGGTGACCAATGATGCAAGAAGATACGCATGCAAAAAAAATCACAAGGAAGAAAGTAGGAAAGTATGAGAAGAGGATTGTTCCAATTGCATACATATGTCATACACTCATTTGTATAAACTATATGTATATATTACAAAATTGCAGGTTAGCGATCAAACTTGATTAAGATTAAGCCTCCAATAAAATGGGTGAGTGATCAATTTATGTAAGTCACCTAAAAGAGATGAGGATACAAAACAAAATAGAAAAATACAAATGTATTACATGTTAATAAACTAAATCTTATCAACACAATACATTTTTACATTGGAATCCAATTGCATATTGAGTTTTGAGATTCCATGTCCCCTTAGCCTTGCTTGACGATAAAATTCTCACACCAATATTTGGTGTCTAAGGGATTGTCCACTACTCCTCTTTAACCAATTATGTTCATTTGGTGCAAGAACAAATCCTTCATTTAGGATCTTCCATTTCAAGGTAATTATCTGTTCTGTTTCAAAGGCAAGGAGATGAAATAGGGTAATGAACCTAACCTCTCTCCCACTTGTGAAGTGAGTAAGAATTAAATTTTCTTCTAGGAAAACTTAGTTGGTAGGAGTATAGTGTCATCAGTTCATGTGATGGATATACAAATAAATATTCCCACCAATGGGAGAAGGAATCAAAGAATGTCATAATGATTGTTGATCATTGAATTTCTCTCCATCATAATTGAATGAGTAAGGAGGACCTTAGGAGAGGGGGATGGCCCCATCAAGGTAAATTGACTAGAAAAACATTTTTTCCATTCATCTTTTTCCTCCATGGAAGACACTCCTAAGGATCTTGATTAAGCTTCTCTTGTGGAATGTTTTTTGTTTGCAAACAAATCCACACTTAATTTGTGGTGCTTCTAACATGTTCAAACTTGTAGTGTTAGTAATTTCTAATAGCCTTCCTAATTCACGTGGTTTTTCTAAACATCTCCCATGATGAATGATGAGATTTTCTATCGAGATTATCAATTACAAGTTTAAAACTTCATTCATGAATTATTTTCCTAAATCTATGTATTTCCATCTCTATTTGATTACCTTGGTGGTCTCTAAACACTCCTTATAACCTAGTGGGATCATTTTTCAAGGTGAAATCGAAATTGAACTTTATCCACCCTTCAAGGGCATGGACCCATTCATATCGGTGGTTTTGCATGCGTAACTTCTATTAAAAAGTGAACATATATAAAAATTCAAAACCAACATGGTGAATTTTTTATGAAACCAATACAACTAATACAAGACCACACTCATGGAATGTTGCAACATGAATTATCCTTGAAAAAATGAATTAAGGTATTCTTTTTAACTTGAACTGTAAACATGTAAATTCAAGAATCTGATGCAAGTTTCATATATTCTCAGATCTACATCGTTCTATTAAAATCTACGCAACATAGTTGCAAGGACCATGCAATGAAATTCTTCATCGCTGAACTCTCATGAATTACCATACAGTTCACAGAATGCTCAATATACTGTGCGCTGGGATGATAACACTTAACAAAACAATTTCTTGTCATTTTGCTACTCTAAACACATAAACTATGAACTTAAGATTGAGCATAAACAAAGAGAATATCTTTTCACAATATTTGGACACTAGAGAACTCAAAAATACATCAACACATATATGACTAAATCTATTATGAACTTCAACACTGCGCACGGTTACATAATACAA
This sequence comes from Picea engelmannii, assembly GCA_009831015.1. Classification (NCBI taxonomy): domain Eukaryota; kingdom Viridiplantae; phylum Streptophyta; class Pinopsida; order Pinales; family Pinaceae; genus Picea; species Picea engelmannii. The sequence goes on along the minus strand of ML787685.1, from coordinate 215,977 downwards.
TACTGTGTCGAGGTTTGGCTTCAACAAATTCTGCAGACTTACAAAAAAATAGAGCTTGAGCTCTCAGAGTTATCCGACTCACTATACAGATGTTTTTTCTTGCTAACTATTGACTCTTCTCTCTATTCTATATGTATATCGACTACTTACAGACTTAGACATATATATGCTAACACTGAGACTTCCTGTAGAAGTAAAACCGACTCAAACAATTAAGACAACAATAAATTTTTATTGACTCTTATATGCATAACAAAGATCTAGAAAGATAAAGATCGACTCATTAAATAATCTCCTTCTAACACTCTTCCTTGTCGTGTCTGACAGACTTAACATCTCTACTTTCTATGATAGACAGAGTTTGTGTAAGAATGAAACTCATGAATTGTAATTAATATTTCCAACACTCCCCTTTAATTATAAGTAGGTGAGTTTACAAAATACATCAAAAATTTGAATTGACATGATCTATCAAACATCTGTGACTGCACCAACTTCTAGACAAATGTGTAGTTTCTGAAATGCATCTCTTGCCAAAGATTTTGTAAATATATCTACGAATTGTTCTTTAGACCTGCAAAACTCTAAACAAATTTCTTTGTTATTCGCCAATTCTCTTGTAAAATGATACCTTCTATCAATATGTTTGGTTTTCTTATGAAACACATGATTCTTTGATAACATTGTGGTTGAATTGTTGTCACAAAATATTGTAGTTGGTTCTTGTTGTTCTTGCAACAAATATTTTAACATTATTCTCATCCAACTGCTTGACAAGTTGCGATTTTAGCTACAACGTACTCAGCTTTTGCTAAAGAAAGAGTCACAATGTGTTGCTTCCTTGATTCCCATGATACTATACCTGTTCCAAAATGAAATGTGTACCCAAAGGTACTTTTCCTGTCATCTATGTTGCCTCCACAATCACTGTCAGTGTATCCAATAAGTTTAAAGTCTTCTGAAGTAGAATACATAATGCCAAAATCTTGTGTTCCATTCACATATCTCAGAATTCTTTTCCCCGCCTTCCAATGTGATTCTTTTGGAGTTTCCATGAACATTGAAATTAGGCTCACTCCATACATAATATCAGACCTTGTTTCTACTAGATACATAAGGTTTCCTACCAACCTTTTAAACATTGTGGGATCCACCTTGGACCCTTCATCTTCCTTGCTTAACTTTAATCCTATTATGACAGGTGTTGTGTCTACTTTGGAATTTATCATGTTGAATATTTTCAAAATTTCATGTGCATAATTAGATTGTGAAATAAATATACCAGTTTTGGACTAGAGAACTTCAATGCCCAAAAAATATCTCATAAACCCCTGTTGTGAGTGGGAAATGCACCAGACATGCTTACCTGACATCAGGCCATCTTAGATTCCTTCTTTGCCAAGACACTGCTGAACAACTCTTCTTAAAAACACTTTTTATAAAGGCCCACGTACCCTGCTCTATTACTGCACACGTGTACACGCTCGCTGACCCAAAACAACCCGCGTGTACCTACAAAAGCACGAAAAAAGGAAAGTTGCCGACGAAACACACAACTTTGGGTGAGTTAAATGAAGCTTTCGACCATGCATGGCCGAGGGTTTGTCCAAATACCTAGCTTCTTCTAGCCTATAAAAGAAGGGTTAGGGGTCCCATTTGAGGAAGGAGATTCATAGTAAAGAAACTATACCCAATTGCATATTCCCTTTGTCCCAACCCTTTAGCCTTCCTTGTGCAGAGAGAAATATAGAGCAAAGAAGTTGGAGGATAGTTGAAGGGGAGCCCAGGACCAGGTTCGTGGAGAAGCGACCGGCTTCATCATTGTAAGTTGATTTGTTGAAGTTAGTAATAAAGAGATACTTTTCCAATCCCACCATATGAGGTTTTTATGATTTATTGTATACTTGTTTATCAAATCTCTAACCCATTAATCTATATATCGAATGCATGCGGAGTTTGTTGTTTGTTTTGTGTGAATGCAGGTCAGCCTTGGGAGGAGAGCTGCAATCAAAAAATGATCAAGCATAAGGAAGGATCTACATCAAACGCCCGTAATAAGGTATGCACACTTAACTATGTATTTTCTTAAGAATAATGGGGATTAGGTCTGGGACGAAGGTAGAAAGTAGAGATCTTTAGGTCTTTTCTGCATGCATAATCTAACCCTAAGTGCTAGTCTGTAGAGGGATTTCCCACTCACAACAGAATTGGAGACCATACTGGGGAAGTCTCTAGGGTTCCTCGGGATATTTTTGGGTATTTTTAAGAACTGGTTTCATTTTGTTATTTTTAAAGTTTTTACAAAAGTCTGAGCTAAGAGAGATTCATGTCTTCCATACCAGTTATCTCTGTTTCTTTGCTTGACTGTAATTTTTTCAAGACCCACATAGGTACACACAGCCTGTATAAGGTCTGCATGCGTGTACCCACACCCTGCATTCTCAAAGCCTGCATGTACACGCTAGCCGAGGAGGTGACAATCGCATGTATGATTCTAGAAAAAATTCTTTTAAGGAGGCAATCATCCTCTTCCCTATCAGAAGTAGTCCTTATCAGGGGTTTTCTGGAACTCTTTCTAGTCTTTGTTTCTTGCAGTCTGTAGCTTAGGTTTCACCTTGGATTGGTTTGTTCTGTGAAGTTTTCCTTGAATTGTTTTATTTTTCTGTTAAAGTAAGTGTCCGAGTCTTCAAAAGATTCTAGTTTTTAGTACTAGTAATCTCTGCTTGGGGTGGCTTGCTTGGATTTTTTTTTTTGTCTCAGATTTTTAGGGATACACGTGGCCTATATAAGGCCAGCACGCATGTACATGCTCTCAGAATTTATGCAGCTCGCGTGCACACGCTTGTTGTTGAACTGTCAGTGGTGTGCTTGAGGAGAAGTTTGTTTGTTGAAGGTGAGGCAGTCATCCTTTCCTTTGACAAGAGTTATACCTATTAGGTTTTTGGGTCTTTGTCATAGCTGTCAGTAACTTAGTTTTGATCACAACAATAACTTTCTTTTTCATTTAGAAGTTTTTCCTCAATTTTTTATTTTTTTATAGGGTTTTTAGACAAGTGTGAGAGTCCATTCTTAAATTTTCTTTTGTGTGAGTTTTTATGTGACTCTTTGCGATCTACGCTGAGGCCATAAATTTTTCTTGGTTTTGACTTGTTGGTATTTTTCCTTTTTTGCTTTGTGAGCATTCAAATAAAAAAAAACTTTTATTTCTTTGATTGGTTAAAAAGTGTTGTTTTGCATTAGTAACCAGGTAAAAGTCTTTTCTTTCATAAGTTCTTGATAGTTTACTTAGATCATAAGTAGCTCGTAGTCAAGTGAAATCCTTCTTTGATTTTGTTGTTCAAAGATCTTATAAAAAAATTTAAGTTTGAAAAGTTGTTTAAAGAAAAGTTTTTGTTTCCATCTTTCTGTTTATTTTGCTTTCGTCTTTCAAACATCACTAGTTTCACTTTCATAACCTTTGACTTAAGACAAGCCATAAAAGTTAATGCTAAATCTAAAAATCATTATACTTTTTATGTTTGTAGGGTCAACCAACTAGTTTAGGGTTAGGGCCTTGAATTAGGTTGGACAAGAAACTCTTCAAGGCAATTAAAATCAAACATTGGAGTTTGAGTTAGGGAGTGTTAAAGTCCAGTATTGTGAAAGTTATCTGGGACCCCCCTCTAACACAGGGGACAAACATGAGGTCTTGGGCAGGAAGGTAGTGAAGATAACCCCTCCAAAGATGGACCAATCATAGTGGAGAACACATATAGAGGGCTTGTCTTGGGATTCCGTCGATTGCATTTTCCACGGAGCTTCATGGATCTTGAATCCATTCAAGGTCCTCAATTGTCTTCCAGACCACTTTCTTTTGATAACCTTGACAGGTTTCGGGCTTGATACCCTGCTCATTGTGGTATACCTGACTTTCGACTGTACCTGCATGGTGACTGTTCACACGCTGGAAACCTAGTTGCCTATCTTTTTAGGGACATACATAAGTTACTGTGGGGGTATACCACGGTACCTAGGATAGACAACGGGCCACGCTTTGTAGAGTATACCTGGAGGGTGCTTTCGTGTTCGAGTTGCACTTGCACTGGTAAGTTTCTCTAGTGTTGGTTGTTGTAACTGTTCTTCCAATTAGTTTAGTGTTTGCTTGTTTTATCTTGTAGGGACTTTTTAGTGTGTGTTGTTTTTTGAACTAGTAGATATACCTAGAGTGTCTTTGATCTTCTCACACAGTGGAGGATCATGAGCTCCACTAGTCACGAAGGTTTCTTGGCCTATCATCGGTTACACTGGAGCCACACCTGCCACCACTAAGGTGAAATCTAGACCAAAAAGGGTCTTTTGAAGTGACCGGGTCATAAGAAATTGTGCCTAATCAACATCTGGAGGAATCGACCATTTTAGACCTTGGAGAAAAATCTTTTGGTCTAGTTGAAACCTCAACCAATGATCTTTTGGTGCCCATAATTGTATCGATTCATCCTTATGAGTGCCAAACAATGTCACACGTAGCAATGGAAACAAATGATGTTACTTCTTCTGGGAATTCTTCAATTCCCACTACAGTTGTCACTACATGAGAGTTTCCACCTCCTAACCCACCGTCACCGGTCCGAGCCACCATGGTCTCGGCCACCTCTACCTCACATAGTTGCCCGATCCCATCTATGGCAGCGACCACAACCCCTTTTCCACCAAGTGCGATAGGCCCTCTGTTCTCATATGGGAGGCCTAGCTCAGATACAAGACCTGTACTTTCCTACTCCACTTCACAGACTTTAGGTCTGGGGGTAGGGAGCACCAACACTCCTATGCAAGGTTACATGGGGATCACTTCAGCTCCTTTTAATGCTTTCCCTTACGGGGGAGGTCATATACCTCCTTCGTCCCCTTCGATCGGTGGCTTGCATCAACAATCCGCTGGGCCACCTACACACCAAAGTTTATTTGGAGCAGGGAGTCAAGGACCGTCTTCGCATAATATTCTAGTAGGTTCAACATCATTTTCTTTGTTTGGTGCATTTGGTAACAATGCCTTCTCGTCAGCTACTTTACCGACTGGGGGCAACCCCAGTTTCAGACAACCTATTCCTATGTAGGGTACTATTCCTGCATAGGGGGCAAACCCAAGACCTTCTTTTGCATGAGGGCCTTGGAATTATTGGCAAGGATCCATTCCTTCATCAGGAATGTCGATTTGGGACAAGTCTTTCCACACTCAATGGAACCCCAGACAAGGTACTATGCCTATCCCCATGAGATCAGCATGGGGCAACCCTTCCCAAAGTCCTTCGAATGTAATGCACACCCATCCATCTACGTCCTATTTTGGGAAGCAGCTGATGATGTCTCTTCACACGCATAATCCATATGCTGGCCATGGCCATGGTTTTTACCAGAACCATGGCCAGCAACCGAACTTTTCCTGGCAACCTGGTGCCAGTCAAACTCGAGGCCCCTTTTTCCCAAGTTATCACCAACAACCCAAACTACCTTTCCTGGCAACCTTGCATTTGCTAGACTTGACAAGGTTTTTGAATGACCCTATCTGTCATGATCCGCGTTGTCCTCCTATGCCGATGAAATTTCCTTCGGACATACCAAAGTTTGAAGCCAAGCCTAATGAAGATCCAGACGATCATGTGACTACCTTCCACCTTTGGTGCTCATCCAACTCATTGAAACATGACTCCGTACAGTTGCGATTGTTTCAATGTACTCTCATTGGGAGTGTCGTGAAATGGTACATTAAGCTCGACCGCTCAAGATACTCTTCCTTCAATGAATTGGTAATGGCCTTCCTAAACCATTTCCAATTACCTGTGAGATACGACACTGGCACAAAATTGTTGGCCAATTTCGCACAGGCAAAAGCAGACCATATCTCTGATCACATCTGAGAATGGAGACGCTGGAAGAGTTTAATTAAGGTACTAGTCCCACCAGCATTCCTGCTCGAGTGGTTCCTTAAGTCTTTGGTCCCAAAACTATTCAAAGATGACATGAATTTAGGAGTATTTTCCAAAGAAAATGCCATCATGAGAGCTCAACAACTTGAGCTCATCTATTCTCAGTATGGTTTACTATACGAGATCTTTTCAGATGAACCACGCTCAATACTTGATAAAACCAGAAAGAGAGTTGGACCACATGCCGATGGTATTATTGGTTCAACACAAACAAATCCTACTGAGCAACTGAGGAAGAAGTTGCAACAATTGTCTATACAACACACAATGGCCAACCAAACTACTGTTTTGGCTTCTCCCCCTACTAAAACGTCGGATGTACACACAGTGCAATCAAAAAATCCAAAGGCCACCCAGCACCTTGAAGGTAAGAAAAAACAATGAAAGAAGGGTAAGGGGGATAAGAAACCCACTGATAATGCTGGCGGGGGAAACACTGAGAAATGTAAGGTGAGGTATCCATGCAACTTGTGCATGGAAGACCACCCGACCCACCTATGTCCCCGTCTTGCAAAGGCCCAAAATTTTGTGACACAACAACAGCCTGTTGTGTTAACCAATCCATTTCAACATGGAAAAAACCTAACCCAATCCTCTACAAGCATGGAAGGGGGTAGTTAAGGACCCTCTCTGCGTTCAAACAATCCCACATCCACGAATGTATATATGATGAAGGGTGATTCTTTCATATCCACTAGAGTGCATGACTACAGTAAACCAAGCATCTATGGGAAGGGAAAAGAAGCTAAACTCCCATCTCTTCCTCTACAGATTGAGAAGACTTTGGGTGAAACAATGACACACGTCCTGAAAGGTGCGTTCAACAAAGCTTCTCACAACCCAAATGCAAGGGCCGCCTAGAACTATTCTATGGTGGAAGATTTGTCTCAAACCCCTTGTTCGATGTCCACTTTGGAGGTCCTCCAAAGCTGCCCTTCCCAGAGGAAAGCTTTGCTAACCACTCTAGGATCTACCGAGACTTGTAATTTGGGTACCATCATGCTAGATACAACCGACTTGAAACCTCATCTGCCTTACCACGTAGCGTTTCAGATAGTAGTGGCTCACCCCATGAAAAAATTTACTTGAAATATTTTTCGCACGGTGGTTGATGAGGGTGCCTCGACATGTGTTATGTCGTTGACATGTTGGAAGGCCACTGGATAGCCTGTTTTTTTTCTATCGCCCACTCTTCTCACTGCTTTTGACGGTCATTCATTCTGACCACATGGTATCATTCCCTCTTTTCCTGTGCAATTGGGAGGGAAGATCGTGTGCATTGAGGTAGAGGTAATCGACGTGTCCATCAACTACAATCTTTTGTTAGGAAGGAGTTGGACTTATGCCATGCAAGCAATGGTTGCTATAGTTTTCTGAGTCTTCTTGTTTCCCCACGAGGACCAGATTGTGAACATTGATCAATTGGATTTCTCCAGATCTGACCCTTCATTAGGGGTGTCCGTGGTCCTGATGATTGATAATCCTAAACCAGGCGTAGTCAACGTAGGGGTTGGTTTGTGCCCATGTTTGATGGGTACCTTCGATTACCCGCCCCCTTAAGGTGATGTCAAGATCATATCCCACCACCATAAGGTTGATATTTTCCAAGTTTCGTCATTTCGCATGACTTAATTCACCGATCTGTGGATACCTCCTTCCCCATCGACCACAATGGAGGGGACAGGGCATCCAAGCATTTCCATGCCCTTGTCCACAGCTGAAGTAGCATACTCTTTAGTCCAGCAATATTCATCCAACCCAGATCCAACTCCTGCACAAGATTTTGATCCGCTTCTAGAGCCTATTTGGGCTCAAGGTTCTCTCACTAACACCGATTCGTTAGACTTAGTATTTCCCTCTGACGAGATAGTAATTGAAGCAATGACTAGTCCAGACAAACCCTGGGATGATCTTCATTACATAGCATTCTTTCTCCCAGAGTTAAGCAGAATCAAGGCTGGAGAATTCACCTTGACTATGACTGGAGATAGGTTTTTTCCTATTAATCCCTTAGCTACGCACGAGGTCTATGCTGAGGGTAATATGGAAACCATCGTTGAAACCATATCGATCAATATCTCCAGAACCCTTGGCATTGTGGAGAATGTTTTCGTCAAAGCTGACTACTCCCTTGGAGAGATTCAATTCTACATAGATCTATTTAAAGAATTCTGCGACGTTTTTGCCTGGTCTTACGAGGAGATGCCAGGCATCGATCCAAAAATAGTTGAACATGAAATCACAACTTATCCATATTGCAAGCCTATCCAGCAGAAGATTCGTCTAGTTAACCCCAGGAAAGAAGCAACCATTAAGGTTGAGGTTGAGAAACTGCTAAAAGCCGGTTTTATCTATCATATCCATTTAACCCAATGGGTGTCAAACCTTGTGCCATTCAATAAAAAACAAGGCGTGATTCATGTATGTATAGAATTTCATGATTTGAACAAGGCATGTCTAAAAGATAATTTTCCCACACCATTCATCGACCAAATAATTGATGAATGTGTGGGTTGTGAGGCCTTCTCTTTCATGGACGTTTTTTCAGGATATAACCAAATACAAATCAAACCTAAAGACCAACACAAAATGACATTCATCTGTCCCTGGGGTACATTCACATATCACAAGATGCCTTTTGGTCTCAAAAGTGTTGGAGTGACCATTCAATAGGCCATGTCTTTTCCTTTCCATGACCTCAAGCATATAGTCGAGGCCTATTTAGATGATTTAGCATCTCGATCTCGCAAGAGAATGGATCATCCAACACACCTCCGACTTATCTTTGAGCATTGTTGCTACTTCCAGATTTGCTTGAATCCAAACAAGTGCAGCTTTTGCATAACATCAGGACATTTGTTAGGTTTCATAGTGTTGAAAATAGGGATCATGGTCGATCCTCTCAAGGTTGAGGCAATAATTCAGTTGCCCCCCTCCACGCACAATCCTTCAACTTCAGAGTCTACAGGGAAAGGCGAATTTTTTAAGACGCTTCATCACCAACTATGTTGAGATCACCAAGGGCTTTATGCGCTTACTGAAGAAAGACATTCCTTTTTATTGGAATGATGCTGCTCAACAATATTTCATGGCATTGAAACATGCCCTCACCACTGCCCCTCTGCTCCGATCACCTAACTATAACAAGGATTTCTTATTATATCTGGTTGCAACAGAGTCAATCATTGGAATGGTCTTAGTTCAGGAATATGACTTGTTCTCATAATATGTGATCTATTACCTGAGTCAAGGCCTCGTAGGATCGGAACTCAATTATTCTCATATCGAAAAACTTGCGTTGGTAGCAGTCCATGCTATTCAACGGTTCCGTCATTATGTTTTGTTTCACAAGACCACCGTCATTGTTGTCATGAATCCATTTCAGTACATGTTGACACGATGGATAATAGGCGGAAATATTAGTAGATGGATAGTCGTCCTCCAGAAGTTTGACTTAGATTTCATTTCAGCGAAATCCAAAATGTCACTGGTCTTCGCAGAACTTATTTCGAAACTTCCGGTTGAGTCAGGTGATCTTGTGCCCGAAGAGTCGCCTATTAGAGGAGATATTTTTTTGATCACCTCTTCGGATCCCTGGTACAGAGATATACTTATCTATCTCCAGACTTTGAAGTGCCCCACCTCTGCTTCTCGTGATGAGTGTAGACGCATACACCATCAGGATACGAATTATCTCATACTCGATGATACATTGTATCGGAGAGGTGTAGACTACCTCTTCTACTGATGTCTCAATCACAAAGAAGTAGTTATCGTGCTTAAAAATTTCCATGCCAGAGCCTGTGGCAGTCATTTGTCTAGGTTGGCAACAACCCAAAATATTTTACGAGCAGGTTACTTCTGGACGACACTAATCAAAGATTGTATCGAATCGGTCAAGAAGTGCCACCTGTGCCAAATCTTCTCTCAAAAGATGAGGGCACATCCGGCTCCCATGTATCTTGTCATCATAGTTGGTCCCTTCACCAAGTGGGGGATTGATTACACTACATGCAACCCTCTTTCAGCAAGGGGGAATGTTACATCATTGTAGCCATAGACTACTTCACGAAGTGGGTCGAAGCTATGCCAATGTTTAAAGATGATGGAGAGACTGCAACTCTCTTTTTATTCAACCAGATAATAGCAAGGTTTGACATCCCAAGGGAGATTGTCATTGACCATGGAAGTCACTTCAAAACTAGATGATGACCTAGTTAACGTCAAAGCTTGGGTTACGGAAGGAACATTCATCACCCTACTACCCCCAAGAAAATGGTCAGGTGGAAGATGTGAATAAAAATCCTAAGACCATTCTACAATGAACGATCAACTCAGCCAAGTCAAATTGGAATTTGATGTTATACTCGACATTATGGGCTTACTGAATTTTTGTTAAGACTGCAACCGGTTTCTCACCTTTCCAACTCATTTATGGGCTGGACGCATTCTTGCCTATCGAATATCAGATCTCGTCTCTAAAGTTGGAAGTACAATTATTGCTAGACACTTCTCCACTTGAAGAGCGGTTATTATACCTTGATCAACTCAATGAGCAACGTCATGGTGCAGCCCTGGCCAACGAGGCTCACAAAAATAAATTCAAGTGTTAATATGATAGGTCCATAAGTCCTCGGATTTTTTCTAAAGGCGACCTTGTCCTGGTCTATGACCAAGATAAGGATCCCCTGGGGGCAGGAAAATTCAAACCCATGTGGTTCAGACCTTTCATCATAAAAGAGGTTTTAAAGAAGGGCGCTTATCATCTGGTTGACTTTGAAGGGAATTCTTTGGCAGAGCCTAGAAATGGACTCTACCTCAAGAAGTATTACTCATAGGCAGGTCACCATGGGTAACTTTTTGTAACATATGTATAGTCTTTGTACTATTATTTTCTAGTTTTCTTTTATTGTTATGGATGTGTCATTTTGATGTATCTTTCATTACTGTGGCAGATGTCAAGTGAACTCGAGGTGTTCATTGGGTACGTAGACAGTGCTAGCCAGCACACTCAGAGGATTGCCTCCATAACTTGGGTAATTTTTACACCTCGAGGCTAGTTATTATCTTCTGGAGGTATATGCTTAGGTGACACCACAAACAATTTCATTGAGTACAGTGAAATTATTGAGTTGCTTCATGATGCTTAGTCATTTGGTATCTCTCATCTCCGGGTATATCTCGATGCTCAGTTGGTTGTGTCTCAGTTAAATAGAGTCTACCATGTTCATGATCTAAATTTACACCGACGATTCCTTAGGGTATGTCTCTTAGATCGAAGCTTTGATTATATTACATATTGTCATGTTCCTAGGAGATTAAATCAAATTACAGATACTCTAGCTAATCAAATTTTAGATTGGCATCTTGCACACATATGAAAAGACATACACATAAAGATGTAAATACATTTTTTTCAAAAATGATCCATAAGCCACAAAAAGATATAAAAATTCATATATAACATCATAGTCACTAGAGTACATAGGTGGATGCAAGCGCCTCAAAAATATGACCAATAACAAGTCACTGGGATTATGCCCTCAAAAAATATATACAAGTAGTGCTCTCAGCACGTGAAAAGTCTAACTAAGGTCAGGGCCTATGGGCCCTGTTGTACTGATCTACAGCGTTGGCTAAACACCAAAAAAATTGGACCCACGTCCGTGGTGCCCCCACTACATGAGGCTGCATCGATGGTGGCAGGTCCTCAATCTATTCCATAAGGACCGTGCGAGTGAGAGCAGTAAAGTTCTGCTCGACTTGTCTCAACACCCTCTCAGCCTCCCTGGTTGGAGGATCTCCTGCTGCTGCTGGTCCCCCTGCGGCGGCAGGTGCGGCCCATGGTCGAGGATGATGCCTGTTCCTGGCATAGTCCGTAGGTCGCACTGGTCCCACATATGCATGCAACAAACACATATCCATCAAATACTCTGGTATAAAAAAAATGATATATAACAAAAACAACATAAAAATTACATATGTTTAAAAAAAAAAAAATGAATGATGGAAACTTACCCATCTCTCCTCACTCCTCACCAGGAGGTATTGGTATGTCAAGATATCTCGAGAAATCAATCCCAACATAGGGGTAATCCTCTATGACTAGGATCTGTCATGACAATGAAGCGAAGAAACCATCATTGCTGCTTTAGAAGTGTCACGAGTTGGTGGTAGAGCTTACCGGAACATGGATGCCCTAGGTAGATCCTGGTAGCATTATGGTGTCCACGTTGTCTCTAATCACTATAGGCTCGAGAGTCCTTGTTGGTTTTCCTAATTAGGAGTTTGAGCCTCATTTGCATGATTCTTTTTTCTTGACCTCACCCTCGGGACTCCCAAAAGACATAACGGGTCTTCTTTTAATCCCTTTTCAGATCCTCTAAACATGAAAATATTGCCAAGCGATCTTGTGGCCTTTCACACTCGTTAAACTGAAATTTGAAGTCATGTCTGTTCAGTGGTAGTTTACCCCTTTTTCGGTTCGGATGGTCAACTATACGAACAAAGGTATACTCTATGGAACTTTAGTTCTCTACAAGAGTACTCTCAGGTATCATTTTAACACTTTTTCAGGCCTGGGGGACTAAATTTACAAAAAAGGAACCCCCACAGAGTCCATAGTTAACCTCTTTTTCAGACTCCCTAAAATTGAAAAGATCGCTGAGTGACCTTATTCTCTCACACTCGTTAAACTGGTCTAGAAGAACATTCCCGACGAAGTCCATAGTTAAGCTTTTTTCAGACTCCTTAAAAATGAAAAAATGGCTGAGTGATCTTGTCTTTATCACATTCGTTAAAATAGTTTTGAATAGATGTCTTGTCGGTGCTAGTTTACTCCTTTTTTGAACCGACTAGAATACCTTCTAAAAAGGTACCCCAATAGAGTCTCCTTTTACGTTTTTTCAGACTCTCTAAATATGAAAAACCACGGAGCTTATCTTCTCTAGGCTCGTTAAACTTACATCGAAGGATGTTACCATTGTGTGTTTTATTAACCACGTTTGCATACCTGCATCTTTGGTCTAAATGTCGGCTCCATGTTGCTCCCAACTGAACCATCTGAAGCATACCTTATACGCAAGCCTTGTAGAACTTTGCCTCTGCGTGTTAACACCCTTGGCCCCCGGAGGATTTTTCCTGAGTATCATTATTCTAAACATTAGTCTTGTCCTTGCGCCTTGAACTTGTATGTTTGTAACACTCGTTCCTCCATTGTAACATAACATTCCTTTATTCTTTTTTCCAAAATCATTGAAAAACAAAAACAAAAATAAAATATACCCCAAAAAGAGGAAGGGAAAAGTATTTTCTTTATTGGCAACACAATAAGTCACCCTTGGATAAAGCACATATGTTCATTTGTTCGTCAAACTATGGGATTTAATACGACCTTAGGAAGCTGTTCTCGCTACATAGAGATGTGTCCTCCTCTGTTTGGTTATTCTTACAAACATATGGAGAGTTTGCATTGCCTCCTACCTCGTAAACTTATGATTAATGCCATGCTGCTCGAGTCTCATCATTTGTCATGTTGTTATCCAAGGGAAGTTTTTACCAAGCCTGAGTCGACCCCTCTGCAGTTTGTCTCTTGCCCTCATACCCAGCCATCCTGAACGTCCAATCAAGTCTTTGTTCGAATTCAATGAAGCCTTCAGTTTGATCATCAAGATTCTCTAGTCCATGACCGACGAGCCATCGAAGATCTCTAGGTATTGAAGTCGTACACTCATATAACACTCCTACCCAAGTTTTGAAGATTTTGAAGTTGTTTCTTGAGCTCTGAAGACATCATCTCTAGCCATCAGACCTTATCATCTTTTGAGAAGATGGATACTCTACATGTATATCTTTTCAATTTCGAGATGTAGCTCCACTGTGTATTTTTTGCAGCTACACTTTATATAAGTTATATGACATGGATCTACAATGTATTTGATTGGTAGCCATAATTTTATTCTATCCTGAGTATGGGTATGTCTTCCTCGGTGAGACAATTTTTATTTTGCAGATGGCACCTCTTGATTCCTGGTCCTTGGCCTCACTTGTTCAACACATCGGTGAATATTGTTAATGTATTTCATCCATTAGATGCTCTTTTGACCTCACACATTAGGGGACATCTGTTATAACCCTAATTTGCACCAAACATGCTTACCTAGCATCAAGCCATCTCAGATTCCTTCTTTGCCAAAAAACTGCTGAACAACTCTTCTTAAAAAACAGTTTTTATAATGGCCCACGTGCCCTGCTCTATTACTACATGCGTGTACAAGCTCGCTGACCCAAAACAGCCTGCGTGTACCTACAAAAGCATGAAAAAAGGAAAGTTGTCGACAGAACACACAACTTTGGGTGAGTTAACTGAACCTTCTAGCCATGCATGGTCGAGGGTTTGTCCAAATATCTAGCTTCTTCTAGCCTATAAAAGAAGGGTTAGGGGTCCCATTTGAGGAAGGAGAATCATAGTAAAGAAACTATACCCAATTGCATATTCCCTTTGTCCCAACCCTTTATCCTTCCTTGTGCAAAGAGAAAGATAGAGCAAAGAAGTTGGAGGATAGTTGAAGAGGAGCCTAGGACCAGGTTCGTGGAGCAGCGATTGACTTCATCATTATAAGTTGATTTGTTGAAGTTAGTAATAAAGAGATACTTTTCCCGTCCCACCATATGAGGTTTTTATGATTTATTGTATACTTGTTTATCGAATCTCTAACCCATTAATCTATATATGGAATGCATGCGGAGTTTGTTGTTTGTTTTGTGTGAATGCAGGTTAGCCTTGGGAGGAGAGATGCAATAAAAAAATGATCAAGCGTAAGGAAGGTTCTACATCAAATGCCCGTAATAAGGTATGCACACTTAACTATGTATTTTCTTGAGAATAATGGGGATTAGGTCTGGGACGAAGGTAGAAAGTAGAGATCTTTAGGTCTGTTTTGCATACATAATCTAACCCTAAGTACTAGTCCATAGAGGGATTTCCCACTCACAACAGAATTGACGACCATACATACGGGCTGTGAGAATGTAGGGCGTGGGTACATGTGTGCAGGCCTTATACAGGTCACGTGTACCCTTGTGGGTCTTGAAAAAATTGCAGTCAAGCAAAGAAACATAGATAACTGGTATGGAAGACCAGAATCTCTGTTGGCTCAGAATTTTGTGGAAACTTTAAAAATAGGAAAATGAAACCAGTTCTTAAAAATACCCAAAAATATCCCCAGGAACCCTAGAGACTTCCCCAGTATGGTTGCCAATTCTGTTGTGAGTGAGAAATCCCTCTATGGACTAGCACTTAGGGTTAGATTATGCATGAAGAAAATACCTAAAGATCTCTACTTTCTACCTTCGTCCCAGACCTAATCCTCATTATTCTTAAGCAAATACATAGTTAAGTGCGCATATCTTATTACAGGCGTTTGATGTAGATCCTTCCTGTTGGCATGTTTTCAGACAGAGGTAGAGTATGCGTGTTTGTCATTGATGGCAAAGATCATGACCAACATCACAACGATGATCACATGGCAAGATCAGAAGCTAAATTCCATTTTGGGTATCAAAAGTCGGTGTTTCGGATACCAGGAGTTGGAAGTGTTGAAACACTTCATCACAGAAATGTCGAAATGACGAAATGTGAAATGCCGAAATACCAGACCGTTGATCTGACTCCATTTCGAAGTTTTGGATACCGAGAGTTGGAGTGTCGAAACACTTCACCACAGGAATGTCGAAATGTCGAAATGCCGAAATGCAAAAAACACCTTTTGGTGTAGGTTTCGGATACCGTGAGTTGGAGTGTCGAAACACTTCACCACAGGAACTCCGAAATGCTGAAATGCCGAAATGGGAAAAACACCTTTTGGTGTAGGTTTTGGATACCGGGAGTTGGAGTGTCAAAACACTTCACCACGGAAATGCCGAAATGCAAAAAAAACCTTTTGGTGTAGGTTGTGGTCATCGTCAGTGGTCATGTGAGAGGGAGGAGCTAACACCAAGCTAAAATCCTTTTCGGTGATCGTAACATGAAGAGTTGAGACTCTTCACTCCAGTAATGCCAAAATGTCGAAATGTCGAAATGCGAAATGGCGAAATAAATGCAAGACCCTACGGATTTAATCCAACGGTGTTGGTTATTTGAGCATCTGATCGAAGGGATATTGTTGATCTTTATGATTAACTGTTTAGTTATGATTCAGTTGGCAAAACCGAATCATGGTTCTTGGACGATTGGCGATTCAGTTGCTGAGGCGTTTTTTCCCTAGAAGATTTGAGGTGTAACCGAAGAGGAAGTGGATAAAAGATATAGGTTGTGATTGTGCATGTGTGGTTGTGCTGAGTGAAAAATGAATTGAACCATAGAAAGGTAAAATTACAGTATGCGCAGTGCAAAGAAAACACAGAGATGAGGAACATAAGATGAATATAATAGAATAGTGGAAGAGAGCAGAAAGTGCACATATCAAAGATGCATATATGTGAGAAGAAGATAAATCCAAGGTGTGCATGCTGAGATAGAGAATAATATTAGAAAGATAAAGAGGATGCAAGAAGGGAGACACTAATGCAGGCAGAGCAGAGCGACATAGCCTTATAGTGATAAGCTTGGTAAGAAAATGAAAACTATTGAATCACTGTAATAAATTCACAGAAAGCAATGTTTTATATTTCAGGGTGGTTGGGAGGTGCTAGGGAGGACTGTTGTCCTTAGAGGTTCAAGTGGGTGCTTGAACACATGGATTTGTAGCTTCCATCTGGTTGCAGCTAGAGAAACCAGGGTGGAAGGGTGGTGCAAGGGAGAACAAGTGTTCTCTGTTATACAGGTTGGAGCCTGTGTAACTAGAAGTTGGTGCTGGAACATTCAGGGAGTTGGTGCTTCCTTCTAGTGGGTGATAGAGAAACCAGAGAATTGGTGCTCTCAAACAAGTTGGTGCTTGTATAAGTGGAAGTAGGTGCTTCCATCCAGTCAGTGTTGGAACACTCAGGGAGTTGGTGCTTCCTTCTAGTGGGTGCTAGAGAAACCATAGAGTTGGTGCTCTCAAGCAAGTTGGAGCCTGTAAAACAGAGGTAGTAGCCTCACATTGAGTTGGCGCTCAATTATAGATGATGTACAGAACTTAAAAGACTGCCTATCATTTCGAAGAAGAAGAGGTTTTCTCCCTTTATGGGTTTCCTCGTGAAAATACGTCTCTGTGTATATCTTATGTGTGACTGATGCTCATTATTTATGTTGTCCATATGTTGTATAATATTGATGATCACTTGAAGAAAGATTAAGAATGTTTTAATATATTTAAAATTGTTTAAGAACAATAACAACTGATTCACCCCCCCCTCTCAGTTGTCTTAGTATTCAACAGTTGGTATCAGAGTGGGTTCCTTTTATTTAAAGGTAGATCTGTAAGCTTAAACATGACAAGTCATGAAGGGACTTCAACCAGTAAGCCTCCTATATTTGATGGAACAAATTTTTCCTTTTGGAAGGTTAGAATGAGAACATACCTAATGGCCTTAGGTGCTGATGTTTGGGATGTAGTAGAGACTGGATACATAAAGCCTATTGTGCTAGCTTCCAAGGATGATAAGTTATAATTTAGCTTTAATGTTAAGGGAATGAATGCTATCTTGAATGGACTTGCAAAAGACGAGTTTGTAAAGGTGATGCATCTTCAAACTGCCAAAGAAATGTGGGATAAACTTATTAGTAGCTATGAAGGAAATGAGAAAGTAAAAGATGCCAAACTTCAAACATTTAGGTTGAAGTTTGAACAACTAAAGATGAATGAAGATGAAATAGTTAGCAAGTATTTTTTAAGAGTTGAAGAACTTGTGAATGCCATGAAGGGTCTTGGTGAGAAGTTTGAAGAGTCAATTTTAGTTCAGAAGATTTTAAGATCTTTACTTGATAAATTTAATCCAAAAGTCTCTGCAATAGAAGAACTAAATGATCTTAAAAATCTGTCCATTGATCAACTACTAAAAAATTTAACTGCATATGAAATGAGAATCAACAAAGATAAATTCATTACTAGAGAAGCATATTTTAAAGCAGACAAGAATACTGATTCATATTTAGATGATATTGAGTCAAAATTTGTGAGAAAGTTAAAGAAAGGATAAAAAAAATATCAAGGCAAGCTTCCCTTCAAATGTTTTAACTGTGGTAAGATAGGTAATTTTGCATAGTGTCCCCATCAAAAAAAGGACCAGAACTCTGATGATGAAAAGAAGTACAAATTCAAGAAATATAGTAAGAAGAAAAGTTTATGTGCAAATAATGACAATTCCTCAGAAGACATAGATAGTGATTCACCATGTGAAGACAAAGTGAATGATTTTATGCTTATGGCTATGGGATATATTGATGATGAACACACAGAAGGTGAAATGGATGATGAAGAAGATGTGGTGGATATGGAAGGTGAATTAATCAGTGTGTTGGAAGAAATTGACAGACTCAGATGTAAGAAGATAAAACAAAAACAATTGTTGAAGCAGTTTAAAATGAATGGTGAAAAACCCGATGAAAAATTTTCTCTACTAAAAGTGGAGTTAGAAGAGGCAAAGAAAATAGAAGACATACTGAAACAACAGTTGTTAGAGAAGAAAGCGAGGTGTGAAGCCTTAGAAGAATAGATAGTAAAAACCAAAAAAGAAATGGAGAAGTTTAAGGGATTGTATCACCAAAATCTGCCAAGTATTAAAGCCTCAGAAGGATTAACCTCCATTATAAATCAGCAAAGAAACCCAAAGTTGAAAGATGGATTGGGGTATGAAGAAGGATCAAGTAGTGATCATCCAAGTAATACAGAACCTATCAAGTTTGTCAAATCCTCAAACATTGACAACAATCACTCTGCAGAAACAAAGAAAGAAAATCAACCACCAAGAAGGAATGAGAGAAAAAGTACCAGAACCAAATCTGTAGATCAGAGAGATTATTGGCATGAAAGAAATCGACCTCTTCAAAGAAGACATAATTTTTCAAGGTACAAAGGTTTTTTCTATGGTTATTGTTTTTTTCGCTCTAATTTTGGTCACAAAGCTATAAATTGTCCTTTAAGATTTAGATATGAAAAATCAAGATATTCAACAAATAACCATCTTCCATAATAAAGATCAAGACAACCAAGCAACAAACAACCTCAGACTATAAATCATGCGATGGCTGGGAAAAGGATGCAGGTTAAACATAACAATCACTATGATATTCTATTTAGTGAACCAGAATGTTACATCATAACTATGGACATAAAGCTACAGATTGTCGCTTAAGGAATTACAAGCCAGATTTGATCCCCACTGCTGAAAATGTCAAGGTTTGGAAGAAGAAAGTAGATGAAAAGTGTGGACTAGTGTTATCAGCCCAAAGACAAAAGAATCCCTGGTATATTGACAATGGATTTTCCAATCATGTGACTGGAGACAAAAGTAAGTTTCTAACTCTAAGTGAAATAAAATCAGGGAATGTAACTTTTGTAAATGATGCACCAGGAAAAATAAAAGGTAAAGGAATGGTAAGTTTGAGTAATGTCAAAGGGAAAGCTCAATATGTGTTGTTTGTAGAAGGTCTGAAACATAATCTTCTTAGTGTCAATCAAGTCTGTGACCGAGGATGTGAAGTCATTTTTACCTATAAAGACTATAGAATAAAATCTGTGAATTCAGGACAACTAGTTGCAAAAGGGATAAGAACAGAAAACAATGTCTATGTGTTAAAGGAAGAAAAAAAAGAATGCCACTTAAGCAAGTATGATGAAAGTTGGTTGTGGCATAGGAGACTTGGACACCTAAATTTTGATCATATAATCAATCTTAGAAACAATGGGGTAGTAAAAGATCTTCTGAAGATATCAAATCCATACAACTCTATTTGTAAACCCTGCCAGATAGGAAAGCTTACTCGCACTCATTTCAAATCTAAAAACATTCCTTCAATAGAAAAACCTCTCCAGTTAGTACATATGGATTTATGTGGACCATCAAGGAAAGAAGGTACAGGAAAATAAAATTATTTTATGTTGATTATTGATGATTGTTCTAGACTAACATGGGTTGCCTTTTTGAAGGAAAAATCTGAAGCATTTGAAAAATTCAAAGTGTTTAAGGCTCTGACTGAGAATCAAACAGGAAAAAGATTAAAGGAAGTAAGGTCTAATAGAGGAGGAGATTTTAGTTCATGGAACTTCAAAGAGTTCTATGATAAACATGGGATCAAAAGAGAGTACAGAATTCCAAGGACTCCACAACAAAATGGAGTTGTTGAGAGGCAGAATAGATCAATAAAGCAAATGGCAAGATCAATGATGAATGAAAGGAACATACCTAAGACATATTGGGTAGAATAAATTCATATAGCCATTCATATCCGTAACAAATCTCATTTCAGGCCACGCAATGACAAGACTCCTTAAGAACTATGGTTTGGAAGACCTGCTTCAATCAAGCATTTTAAAGTCCTTGGGAGTAAATGTTATATCAAGAACAATGATGAAAATATTGGAAAATATGATGACAGAGCTGATGAAGGTATCTTCTTGGGTTATGCTACAAACAGTAAAGAGTACAGATGTTACAATAAGAGATTGCATAAACTGGTTGATTGTATAGACATAAAAGTTGATGAAGAAATCCCGGTCAGAAATGTAAGCAGTGTTGAACCAAGCACAAAAGATATAGTTGAAGATGAAGATGAAAATGTCCAAGGATCAGAAAGGGAAGAATTTGAATCAGATGAAGATACAAATACTCAAGCTGACACAAATCAACAGAAAGAAGAAAAATCAACTCTTAGAATTGTTAGAAAGAATCATCTTGAAAATCAGATAATTGGAGATATAAATAAAGGAATTCAGACAAGAAGGAAATTGATTGAAGACTCAGAACAATCTCATGTTGCTTTTTTATCTACGACTGAACCTAAAAAAAATTATGAAGCCAACCATCATGATGATTGGATTAGAGAAATCAATGAAGAGCTTGATTAGATTGAGAAGAACAATACTTGGGAGCTTGTCCCTAGACCTGAAGATAAGAATGTAATAGGTTCCAAATGGGTGTTCAAAAATAAAATGAACGAAAAAGGACAAGTTGTTAGAAATAAAGCTAGATTGGTCTATAAAGGGTATGCATAAGTTGAAGGTCAGGACTTTGATGAAAATTTTGCACTAGTGGCAAGATTGGAGGCCATCAGATTGTTCCTTGCATATTCATGCCATAAGAACTTTAGAGTGTATCAGATGGATGTTAAGTCAGCTTTTCTTAATGGAGATCTAGAGGAAGAAGTATATATGGAGCAACCTGAAGGATTCTCATTGATAGATAATCCTAATTATGTTTGCAAGCTGAAGAAGGCCTTATATGGATTGAAACAAGCACCACGAGCTTGGTATTATAGA
>ML787685.1:177473-191339 GCA_009831015.1 Picea engelmannii | reverse complement strand
CAATTATAGATGATGTACAGAACTTAAAAGACTGCCTATCATTTCGAAGAAGAAGAGGTTTTCTCCCTTTATGGGTTTCCTCGTGAAAATCGGTCTCTGTGTATATCTTATGTGTGACTGATGCTCATTATTTATGTTGTCCATATGTTGTATAATATTGATGATCACTTGAAGAAAGATTAAGAATGTTTTAATAGACTTAAAATTGTTTAAGAACAATAACAACTGATTCACCCCCCCCAACTCTCAGTTGTCTTAGTAATTTCAACACTTCCTTACGCTTGATCGTTTTTTGATTGCAGCTCTCCTCCCAAGGCTGACCTCCATTCACACAAAAAAAACAACAAACTCCGCATGCATTCGATATATATATTAATGGGTTAGAGATTTGATAAACAAGTATACAATAAATCATAAAAGCCTCATATGGTGGGACAGGAAAAGTATCTCTTTATTACTAACTTCAACAAATCAACTTACAATGATGAAGTCGATTGCTGCTCCACGAACCTAGTCCTGGGCTCCTCTTCAACTGTCCTCCAAATTCTTTGCTCTTTCTCTTTGCACAAGGAAGTCTAAAGGGTTGGGACAAAGGGAATATGCAATTGGGTATAGTTTCTTTACTATGATTCTCCTTCCTCAAATGGGATCTCTAACCCTTCTTTTATAAGCTAGAAGAAGCTAGGTATTTGGATGAATCCTCGACCATGCATGGTCGAAAGGTTTAGTTAAGTCACCCAAAGATGTATGTTATGTTCGCAACTTTCCCTTTTTCATTCTTTTGTATGTACGCACAGGCTGTTTTGGGTCAAGGAGCATGTACACGCGTGCAATAATAGAGCAGGGCACGTGGGCCTTTATAAAAAGTGTTTTTAAGAAGAGTTGTTCAATAGTGTTTTGGAAAAGAAGGAATCTGAGATGGCCCGATGGTAGGTAAGCATGTCTGGTGCAAATTAGGGTTATAACAACCCCGAATCAGTCATTTCAAACTCATTCTTCATGACTGACTTAAATTCTTCTATGCCAAAATCACCTGTAAAAATCAAATCATCTACATATAAGAAAATAATTAAAATGTTACCTTGTTGATTTTATTTGATGTACAAACTTGGCTCACATTCACTTCTATGAAATCCATTCTGAGTAAGATAAGAATCTATGTGACTCTACCAAACTATGAGAGCTTTCTTTAATCCATACAATGCTTTCTTCAATCTGTACACTTTGATTTCTTGTCCTGGAATCTCATAGCCTTGTGGTTGTTCCACATATACTTCTTCTTCTAAATATCCATTCAAGAATGATGACTTTACATCCATTTGATAAACAAACCATTTGTTTCTCACAACAATGGCTAACACAATTCTGACTGTGTCCATGTGCGCAACTGACACAAATGTTTCATTGAAATCAGTTCCAAGTTGTTGTGTAAAACCTCTTGCAACTAATATTGCCTTGTGCTTCTACACATTTCAATTTGCATCTTGCTTGGTTTTATAAATCCACTTGACACTTATCACATCCTTGTATTTAGGTACATCTACCAATTTCCATGTCTGATTGTTCTCTATGCATCTAATTTCTTCATCCATGGTTTGTGCCCATACATCATCCTTGACAACTTCTTCAAAGGTTAAGGGATCATCTATTTGTGAAAACAGAGAAAAAAATGAAAATAAATTTGTTGTGTCAACATTATAGATGTTGCACAGAATTCTTGTCTTCTTTGGTAACAGACTTGCTAATGTTGGATCTAGAGATGTAGAACTACTCACACTGCTTGTTGGAGTTTGTTGCGCTCTAGGTGTGGACTGTGCACCTGCAGATCTCACTGGAGTAGTTTGCGTTGTGATTTACATCGCAGTTCCAGAAGTAGAGGGAACTTCACTCTGAATTGTACTTGGTGTTTGAACCACTTCCTCCTTTGTGTCATCATGCCCAATGGCATCAATAATTATGACTGTAATTTCTATCTTTCCATCCCATGCTTCATTCTTCACAAATTGAACATCGTGACTGATTACGAATTTTCTTGCAATAGGATCATACAACTTGTATGCTTTTGTATCTTCAGAGTACCCAACAAATATACATTTATTTCCTTTGTTGTCTAGCTTCTTTCTCAGCTCATCTGGAACATGTGCGTATGCAACACAATAAAAAACTTTTAAGTGCACCAAATTATGCTTCATACATGTCCAGGATTCTTGAGGAACTTTTTTTTTCACACTCTTTGTCGGACATTTGTTCATAATGTATACCACAATTTCTACTGCCTCAGCCCAATACTCATTTGACAAATGTTTAGCTACCAACATAATACACACCATTTCCATGATGGTTCAATTCTTTCTCTTCGTGACACCATTCTGCTATGGTGTATACTGCGTAGTGAATTGCTTGTAGATACCATGAACTTTACAAAAGTTCTAAAATTCTCTTGAAACATATTCAACTCCTCTATCAGTTCTTAGAACCTTGATGTAATAACCACTATGTTTCTACACAAGTGATTTAAACTGTTGAAAACAACCCAATGCGTCAGATTTATGTTTAAGAAAACAAATCCATGTTTTTCTTGAGAAATCATCAATGAATATAAGAAAATATGTAATTCCTCCTATAGATGGTGTTTGCATTGGTCCACATATATATGAATGTAAAATTTCCAGTGTATATTTTTCTATGTATGACTTTCCAACTGGAAATTACTCTCTATGTTGTTTTCCAAAGATGCAGCCTTCACATATTCTTTCTGGTTTTTCAATTAATGGAAAACCTTTCACCATATCCTTTGTATGTAGCAGCTTCAGACCTCCAAAGTTTAAATGTCCAAATATGAAATTCCACAGCCAAGAATCATCCTGTACTTCAAATTGGAATGTTGCTTGTATCTTTGTGCCACTGTCTCTTTTTTCCTTAATAATGCGTGCATTATCTTTTCCTTCTTTGGAACTCCACGCACTTCCTTCTTCGCTTTCTGTTGTAAATGCAGTGTCTGACTGCACATCTTTTGTGTCATAGACAGCTTGAACTGTATTTTTCTTCATGGATGGCTTCAATGTCAGTGGAAACATTCTTTTACTTGTCATCTGAATTCTTGCAATAAGTTGATTGCTTGGACACATGTCCATAATCACACAGTGATTATCTGATCCAGATTATTTTTGGCACGAAATGAGAGCATAGATATAACAAAAATATATATAGAGATATTGCAAGAGAGACAATAAAATAAAAAATATATATCGGATATATAACAAGAGGCACAAATATATAGTAATACACAATTTCTATTAATGAGCGAAATGTACAAAACTGTAGAAATACAGAGTGAAAGACTCGCTAGAATGGTGGCAGCTTATCTCTGAGAAGAGATGTGACGATTACTCACATTCACAAGAAGATGATTGTTACAATGAGGATCTAAAGACCTTTTTAACATAAATAAAATCCAAAACCCTATCCCTAGAATATGAAAAGCCAACAAGTTTGTGGTCCCCGTTTTGGGTAGTTTGGTGTATCAACTTCCCGAGGGTGTAACTTTCACATATGATCTCCATTTAGGGGGCACACTATCTCGTTGGAAAGGTATCATCGAGGAAATTCATTTTGGGGGTTCAATGAGAGACTTTGGCTATCATTGAGGTGCTCAATCCCCAAAAAAACTTCATTTAGGCCCTCAAAATGGCCCCAGAAGTTTAGGAACTGAAAAATGCTAAAAATAGTAGATTGTCAGAAGATTGTTTTGAGCCAGTTGGAATAGGTGGGTGACCATCAATATCCACCTGAATCAATACTCCCTCCTTAGGAAAAAATGGTCTCCATTTCATTGAGTGCCCGGGGGAGAAGGAAAAGCGTTTGTTGAATATGCATCTTGATGAGTTACTTTCCTTGGTGGAGAAGTTGTGCTACTTAGCATGTTGAAGGCTGTCACAAACCTGTGGCTGGAAGGGTTGGAAATTTTTAACCATTCTGGCTACATGAGATAACTGTGTGTAGAAGGAATCCTTGCACTTGGCTTCAATCTTGTCGACCTGCTTCTGCTGGACAGAATGTGCTTGGACTGAGGCTACAATGGTTGCGATGGTCTTCTGTTCACCTTTTGAACAGACTGTGAAGAAGATGAATTTTGTAGAATGAGATACTACCTTGTGACACTGTTTAGGTGGGACAATAGTCAGAACTACCTCTGGTATCTTGTAGAGATGACCCCCCAGAGTAATAATGACACTAAGGGGTCGAGACTCATAAATAGCATGGCGCTTCCACATGTATGGTTGGCCCAAAAGAACATCACAGACATCCAATGGGGAAACATCACATAATAACTCATCCTTGAAGGGCTGGATGTCGTATGATAATCGACACTGCTGGATGACATGGAGATCTCGTCCCTCTTGAAGCCACCCTATGTTGTAAGGCTGTGGGTGTGTTGTTGTCAAAAATCCCAACTGTTTGATGACCTTTGTTGAGATGAGGTTTTCTGTCTTCTACTATCAACAATAAAATAAAATGGGCTCTCTTTCACTCACATATATGAATGGAAGAGGTGATCCCCTTCTTTAGGATCAGTTGGTTCTTCTGGATGAATTGTTGCGGTCGAGATAGTAGGAGTTGGATCTACGTCGATGATCTGTGTTCTCCCATTATTTTCTGAATTAGAATCTGAATCAAGGTTTGGTTCCTTGTCTTTGATCTCGAGCACTAATGATTGTTTTGAGCGACATTCATTAGTGTTGTGTTAGGGGATTTTGTGGAAATCACGCCACTTTCCAGTGTCCTTCGTTTTCCTATAACCCTTCTTTTCTTGTGGCTTGGACTAGTTTTCATGAGGTTGTTTGTTAGGGACGTATTTATCATACTTTGGTTGTTGCCTATTTGCAGACCCGAACTCCCATTTGTTCCAGTGTCTAAATTTCTACTCAATTTTGACAACATATCGATAGGCAACTCCCAGCG
This sequence comes from Picea engelmannii, assembly GCA_009831015.1. NCBI lineage: Eukaryota > Viridiplantae > Streptophyta > Pinopsida > Pinales > Pinaceae > Picea > Picea engelmannii. Next base: position 186,377 of record ML787685.1, on the reverse strand, counting down.
ATGAAATGTCCAGAAACTCCATATCAGTTTGGATGTACCTGTGTAGAGCCCCATGGTATTTCAGAACCAAATGTCACTCAAAGTCTTTGATACTCAGTTTGGTGCACAGGGTATGGAAGGTATTGGTGAAATCCGACACTGCTTGGCCCCTCTCTTGTCACAATGTGGTCCATCTCATGTACTGGTCGTCATAGTTGTCAATAGGGTAATATTGTTCCTTGACTGCATCCACAAAAAATCCCAAGTGGGATCGACCCCATATATTCAAGACTCCTTTGTGGAACTTTGCTCCCAGTAATTTTCCCACTAGTGTTTGACATGGGGGAGAGCTTTAAGGAGTGTGAAGGTGATATTTTCCTTGTCGAAAAAATTGTGAACAGAGAAATAACCTTTTAGCAGATTTAACCATTTTTCTAGGGCATCTGCATCTATCTGTCCTTCAAATACGAGAATATCAAAATTAAATTATACCTTGAAAGGCAAGGTGCCTCCAAAGTGGCTTCTTGATGAAGATGCGCTAGTTGTTATCGACAGGTGTTGAAGGATGTGGAAAAAATTCTCCATCATTTTTTCCCTCTATTGCGTGAGAGCTTGTTCAAGCAACAGATTAATAGAATCGTCTACTCTGTCGTTTTTCTTTTCTTTCACCATGGAGGGTTTCTTGGGCATGTGAGAGCGATTGTCCTCAAGAGAGACAAGCTTGAGACCCAAATTTCTATACTCAGACCTCATCGGGGACATGCACTGAAAAAACGATCAAGAGCATACTGCTCTGATACCACTGGTCCAGATTATTTTCGACACGAAATGAGAGGGTAGATATAACACAAAAATATATAGAGATATTTCAAGAGATCCAATAACATAAAAAAGATATATCGAATATATATCAAGAGGCACAGATATATAGTAATACACAATTTCTATTAATGAGTGAAATGTACAAAACTGTAGAAATACAGAGTGAAAGACTCGCTAGAATGGTGGCAGCTTATCTCCGAGAAGAGATGTGATAGCTAATCACATTTGCAAGAAGATGATTGTTACAATGAGGCTCTAAAGACCTTTTTAACATAAATAAAATCCAAAACCCTAACCTCAGAAGATGAAAATCCATCAAGTTTGTGGACCCCGTTTTGGGCAGTTTGATGTATCAACTTCTCGGGGGTGTAACTTTGGCATATGATCTTCGTTTGGGGCACATGATAGATCGTTGGAAAGGTATCGTCGAGGAGATTCATTTTGGGGGATCAATGAGAGCCTACAACAATCATTAATGTGATCGATCCCGACAAAAACTTCATTTAGGCCCCCAAAATGGCCTCGGAAGTTTAGGAATAAAAAAAGTGCTAAAAATAGTAGATTGCCAGAAGACTATTTTGAGTTAGTTGGAATAGGTGGGTGGCCACCAATATCCACTTGGATCATCATATTTCATGTATATTCTGTATCCTTTCTGTAACAGTTGTCATGTGCTCATCAAATTATGTTTAATACCAAAAACATAATATACATCAGGCATAACTTTTTGTTCTCCCTGTTTAGTCAAAATGTTAATACTGCCTTTGCCTAAGACGGTGACTTGGATATCTGTTCCAAGTGTAACTTTAGTTTGGACTGACTTATCCAAACTAGAAAACAACTCTAAGTTTCTTGTCATGTGATTATTGCAGCCTGAATCTAGATACCATATGTCACAGGGACTTTCTTGATCAACATTGCATTCAATTGGTGATACTATAGGCATTGCCTCAACACATGCCATAAATATAGGACTCGAGGGATTATTTGCGTTGTTTGACTGATCTTGACCTTGCTTGTTTTGATTATACTATCTCTTCTTGCACTCATATGCATAATGTCCATACTTTTTACAATAATGGCATTGAATCTTTGATTTATCAAATTTCTGATTACTTGACTGACTAGTGTTTGGGTTTTGTCCTTTTCCACCAGTATTTCCAGGATTTTTACTGTGTCCACCTCTAGTTGAACTCCTTCCTCTACCTCTAGAGTTATCTTTCCCCCTTCCTCTTCCATGACTTATAGATGACTACGCGGAAAATGCATTCTCTAATGAGATATTTGACCTATTCAATCTGTGTTCATGATTAATGAGGGAGGCTTGCAACTCATCTATACTAAATCGACTTGGGTCTTTGTTTTCTTCCAAAGTCACAAAAAGGGTATCAAATTTAGGAGGAATAATCCTAAGTACTTTCTCAGCAACCGTTTTATCCTCTATGGTTTCTCCATGAGACTTAATCTGATTTATTAGGCCAATAACATGGGTGTAAAAACAATCTATTGAATCTGTGTCTTTCATTGACAGAGTTTCAAAATATCTTCTAAGAAATTGTAGTTTTGAAGTCTTGAATTTGTCCATACCTTGATAAGAAGTTTGTAATATGTCCCATGCTTCCTTGGCTTGCTTTGCTGATGCAACTCTCAGGAGTATGTTTTATTGCATGGCTTGATGTATGTAAAACATCGCATTTTCATCCTTCTTCCTTTGATCTTTCAATGCATCCTTCTCAACTTGTGTGAGAACATTGTACACTGCCTGATCTATTGGTTCCACATAGCCATTTTTGACTATCTCCCATACATCTTGACCCCGAAATAATGCCTTCATGGTCAAGGACCATAACTCGTAATTTTTTCCTGTGAAAGTGGGAGGTTGTAGATTTGAAGTAGAAGCCATGATTTCACCTTTCAACAGAGCTACTTCTCTTGAAACTTACTCTCATAACTTACTCTGATCAACCTGCTCCGATCAACCTGCTTTGATACCAAATCTCGGATCTACAACGTGCTATTAAACTCTGTGCAGCACAGTTGCAAGGACTACGTTAGTGTATATAGCTAGTGCACCTCTTGTGTTTTTCAATCGTTAAAACTTACATTCACAAACAACCTCTATTTGCAGATTTTCTCTATACTCAATAACAACTATTCTTTAAATCACTACATTATAGTGACTTAATAAACATGTACGTTTGTGATTTTGGAATAATTTATACAACTTTAAAATCTCTTTTATTTTCTTCAATAAACAATGTGATAAGTTGTGTTAACATATTGAAATAGTTTTTCCTTAGTCTGTGTATGATTTTAAAATCTCCTCTCTACAATGGGCATGGCACAATCTTTGTTAAAAGATTTAGACTCTTCTCCATTTGCTGCAGGTTTCTCTCATGGTTTAACAGCTGGTATCAAAGTGATTGTTGGCTTCAAGAGTGTTAGAGATAATCTCTAATCTGCATCTATCCACTTACCTATGAAGCTGTCAGAGTGATTCGCTCGGAGGTGTCTGTATTGCAGTCGAGAAGCCAGTGGCCACTTGGGAGACTAAAGAATTCCCGAGGGTGTTGAACAACAGAGATCGATACCTCCAATCGTGTGAAAGGCGATCCTTGTGGATTAAAGGGAGGGAGGGGTGACATCCATACACCATCGAACATAGCAAATCTCAAGATTCAGTTGATTTGAGCACTGGAGAGCAGAACTAGTCTAATCAATCCAAGGAGAGAATAGCAGATTTGTTGGGGTGACTGTTTGAAGAAAAAATAGAAAAGAGGCGCGATATTGTTGGTCAAAGGCGACCCCCCCACTCCTGGCGGAATCTCGCCTTGTTTTGGGCATCGATCACTTGTTTGGGGATCTCTTGTTTCTTAAAGTGGACAGGACAATGTAGTGAGCAAAGGAGATTGTAGAAGGATCGTGGCGACTAGAGCATACAAAAATTCTCCACAAACTTGAATAAGCAACGCCAAATTTCGGTCTTATGCAAGAGACTGTGTTGGTTTCTCGGTGGAATTATTCAAATAATCTGCACTTCAAGCCAAAGCATCTATTTTCCTCCCTTTGCGGCGTACAGTGGAATGAGATCAAGGATGGCAGCGATGTCAAAGGATGAGACTCATGAGAACCGAGATCCGGATTTCGAAGCCATATTTTCAAAATTTTGCAGAGGAGATTGAAGGTTGAGGGATATTGAGGAGATTGATCAAATGACTCTCCAACAGTGACGAGGCTTGTACTCTAGTTCGAGATCAAGGGAACTGGCATCGAAAATAGAGAAACACCCCATACCCTTTGCAGAGACTACAACTCGAATTTAGCGCGTTTGGAGTTTTTCCTGGCTTCGGAAAATTCTCTCAAAATACTTCACTATCTGCCGCTGGTAGTTGAAGGAAAAATAAGTCAAGAATCTACTTAGTTTTGGTTTGAGTAGACTTAAGGGTCCACTTAGTGATAGTGATAATTAGTTATTATTAATTTTTGAATGTTAGTAAATAAATGAAGGAGATTTGTTACTATAAAGTTACTGCAATAAAGAAGAGAGCCATGGTAAAATAGGTCACATGGGTGATAATAATATTTTGGAAAAATGTAATGGGTTTGTTGGGAATTTAGTAAAGCACATGTATGTTCGTTGTATCTTAATTAAGATGCATATGTGTTTTTCAAACTAAGGGTTGTATGATGGGTTGTACCCTACATCCCAAAAGTTTTTGGTCCAAGTTGTAAGACTTGCCATAGGCAAGCTGTATTCTTCAAATGTTTAGTAAACCATGTTGAGTTAGGCCTACATAGATTAATAATCATGTAGCATGGATCCCTCTTATGCAAAGAGTGGATGGAGTATCAAGTTGTGATCTAGTTTGATGGTGAGTCAAAGAAGTTGAATCTTTGAGTAAGAGGAGAAATGTCAGATAGTAATCTCATAGTGAGGGACCAAAGTATGATTAAGAGAGAGCTTAGTATATTGATGAACCATGTAGGTGAAATCCATTTCTATAGAACTAGTGAGTACAACAGATGGCACCCATGTATCTCAGTAGATGGATTGTTTTTTATATGGACATCAATGATCAATGTGAAGGTACAAAAGGAAGGAAAATAAAGTTTGAGGATGAAGCTCATATTGAAGAAAGCCCAAACAAGTGTGTGAACTGTAAATTGGTTTCCCCATCATGAAGGTTTGTGGTCATCCGAAACCATTTGTTTGTGAGGTTCATGGTCATCCGAAACCATTTGAGCATTGCAAGTGTTGATGTATGTACAATTGAGATTAAGGGGGAGTATTAGAGATAATCTACATCTATCCACCTACCTGTGAAGCTGTTTTCCAGCTCATCTAGTGAAGTCCAGTTAGAATACACTTGGACATTGAGTTCAGTTCAATTATGTTTGAGTTTACTGCAGTTAGTAAGAGATCCATTGGGATCCTCATTTTATTCTTTGTATTCGATTTAATAGCTAGATGGGTATGGAAACCCCACATAGAATTGATTCTACATTTTTGTTATGCTCTCTCTGTAAACTTTGTCAAAGGGAATTCCTTTGTTACCAAGCTAAGAAAAATTTATATGTAGAATTTTGGGTTGCTAAGGCCTTGTTTTGAGGTCTTGATCAGAGAGCCAAAAAAATTTGATTGTCTAGGTTAAGGATATCAAACTAGACAATGATGTGTTGATGCAACAATGATTTCTTAGGCAACCAACTCTAATGAGAGGTTAGGAAGATATATGTGGTAGGAGGAATAACATCTAGAAATCCAAAGATTGAGAAATTCAATGGCCACAACTTCAATTTGTGGAAGTTGAAGATGGAACATCCACTTATTGAAAGAGAGCATAAGGAAGTTATCACGAAGGAAAAAAATCTCTACATTATGAAGGAGGTTATAAGCTATTTCCTTGATGGGTCTTAATCTATTTTTTTCTATGTTAATGAATGTTTTAGGGGGAACTACAATGAAGAAGCTGTTGGATAAACTTGGCTTGTTGTATGAGGTTAAAACCCTCATGAACTTGATATTCTGTGGAAGATGTTATATGCCTTGAAGACAAAGGATGGTTATAGGATTATAGATCACCTTAATTCCTTCAATTCCTTTCTTAGGGTTATAGATCACATTTATAGATCAGCTCAATGCCATTAGTGATGAAGTAAAGGACAATGAACGTTGCATAACTTTACTTTGTAGTCTTCCAAATTCTTTGGAGAATATGATATTTTCCATTAGTGGAGCTACAAAGGTAGAGAATATGACAATTTGGATGAGATTATGGGTTAGTTTGTTGCAAGAAAATACGAGGAGAAGAATTTATAAAATGAACATTGATTTAGAATCTTCAGTGACAAAGGGTTGTTTCAAGAAGTGAAATGTTGAGTGATCTAGTGGGAGAAAATCTAGATCTAGAGAAAGATATGTGATTAAAGGTAGGAAATGAAAAGATTTTAGATATTGGAGGTGCCATCAAAGTGGGCACAAGAAGAGCGAATGCAAGGCCAATCCTTCAAAGGAGGAACAAGAAAATAAGGAGGACTCAGTTGTTGGGATTTCTAGTTATGAGGGCAACATGTGTCTCTCTTTGACATGATTTTTAGCCAATGTCCATGGTGAGGGATGGTTGATTGATTTAGGAGCTTCCTTCCATATAATCCCTCAAAGGGAGTGGTTTGTGGACTATGAAGAATCACATGGAGGAAAAATATTTCTTGGAGATAATTTCAATCATGAAATTATTGGACATGTTAGTGTAAAAGTCTAGAACAAAGATGGATTTGTGAAGTGGATACCCAAGGTAAAACATGTGTTGGGATTGGAATGAAACTTACTTTTAGTGAAAAAAATCACTAATGTAGGTGTTTATACAATATTCTCTAAAGGAGGTTGGAGATTGGTTCAAGGGGCTATGGTTTTGGCCAAGGTTGTTCGGCTTGGAACTTTGCTCAATTTGGATGTGACTACTCAAGTCATGGGTAGTGGAAATGCAACATCAATGGAAAGGGAAATATTAGTGATAGCATTGAAGACATCAAAGATGATTCTATGGCATCACCAAAAGGGACATGGTGAAAACAACCTACGAGAGCTATGCATTAAGAATATTGTCCATGGAATCGATGATATCAAGGACTCTTTCGATTTTTGTGAGGCATGTGTGCTCAAAAAGAAAAAGAGGGTTCACTTTTACTTAAGTAACAACAAGACTCAAGAGGTTCTTGAGTTGGTGCATTTTGATATTTGTGGGCCTATGGATGCAGTCTCCATTGAAGGCTCTCACTATTTTATCACTTTCATTGATGAGTTCTCATAGAAGTCATGGGTTTACTTCATGCAAAAATAAAATGATGTGCTTGAATTTTTTAATATCTTTGTTTCCCTGGTTGAAAGGAAAAGTGGGAGGAAGGTGAAGCCTTTGAGAATTGATAATGGAGGTGAGTAGTGTTTCAATGAGTTCAATATTTTTTGCAATATTAAGGTATTTCAAGGTAGAAGACCACGCCACATACTCCTCAACAAAATGGTGTTGCTGAGAGGTTGAATTTAACCTTGACAGAGAAAATAGGGAGTATGAAAGGAAATGTTGGTTTGAGAAAAATATTTTGGGTTCAAGCAATTCTTACAACAAACTATTTGACCAATAGATCACCTTGTTTAGTTATAGGTGACATAACACTAGAAGAGACTTGGAGTGGAGATAAACCCTTTGTTTCACATCTTAGGGTTTTTGGGTGTGAGGGGTACATGCATGTACCTAAGGTGAATAGGAAAAATATTAACAATAAATTAATCAAGTGCATCTTTGTTAGATATATACAAGGAGTCAAGCGCTACAAGTTGTAGATTATGTTCAATCATCTACATACCCACAATCTAAATGTGATCTTCAAGGAGGAGAAATCTTGTGAAGATCAACATCAAGAATTGAAATTAGTATAAAAGGTACAACAGGTAATGACTTTGAATTTCAATATTGAGTTGAAGATCAAGTTGAACAATTGTCATAGGGGTTGGATGTAGAAAAAGGAGGTGAAAATCAACTTGAATAAAATATACCATTAGGAATGAATGAAAATATGCATCTTGAACATGATTAACTTGATGAAGGAAGAATTTGAGGAGGATCCTTCATGAGAGAAAGAGACCTAACATGAATGGCTATGAGCCAACTGATTTTAGTTATTTTGTTTTATCTTCCATGGATGATGAACCAAGAAATTTCAAAGATGCTTGTAATGGTGAAGAGGCCCCTTAGTGTAGGAAATCCCTAGAGGAAGAAATGAAGTTCTTGGAACAAACCCAGACTTGGCATTTGCATGATTTTCCTGAAGGAAGGAAAGTGGTTGGATGTGAATGGTTGTTTAATAACAAGTATAATGGAAATGGTTATGCAGAATGGAATAAGGTTCATTTGGAAGAAAAAGGATACTCTCAAGTAGTGTTATGAGGAAAATGGTATGGGATGATATTTATAATCCCTAGCTAGAAGGTTGGAAACTTGTTGACAGAGTAGAGAAGATAACTAACTCTTTTTTCCTAATTAATGCTTATAAGAATGGAATGAAAAATAAAAGAGAAGGGAATACATGTAAAGGTCTTCATGTTTTTTCAATAGTTGGATTACAATGTAGATCTCTAGAACCAAGATATTGCTTGTAACTATAGACATTAAGAAAACAAATGTACCTTATTCATGCTTTTGGTGACATTCCATATAATGAAAAAAAAATGAAAAATTAAAGAGAAGGGAATACATGTAAAGGTCTTCATGTTTTTTCAATAGTTGGATTACAAGGTAGATCTCTAGAACCAAGATATTGCTTGTAACTATAGACATTAAGAAAACAAATGTACCTTATTCAAGCTTTTGGTGACATTCCATATAATGAAAAAAAAAAACGAATTGCATTAATGAATTGTTAACAAGATGAAAATTTCACCTATCCAATTCCATAACATGAAGTATAACAATGAAACATGAATTACAACAAAATTTAAGGGGTGGGTAAGGTGGGGGGGAGATAGATCTAATTTTTTTGAAGAACTTATACAACAAATATATATATATATATATATATATATATATATATATATATATATATATA
>ML787685.1:165098-177423 GCA_009831015.1 Picea engelmannii | reverse complement strand
ATATATATATATATATATATATATATATATATATATATATATATATATATATATATATATATATATATATTGGTAGTAACCTCCTTACCCAAGCTTGGGTTCCTCCGGCCTTAGCCTTTGTTCAAACTCTCTCCAAACTTCAAGGAAAATGACTTCCAACAAATAGGGGGAGCCAAAAATGGCTCTATAGACACCTAAAGGGAGGTTATATTAAACTTGCAGAAACTAGGGTTTCTCATAGAAGAATGATTGGTGACCAAAGGTTCATCCTAGTATTTCATGGGATAGCCAAGCTAATCTTATCCATCCTAGAACTTGTTATTTATAGTTAGAGAAGTTGGTTTAGGTGGTTTAGGATCAAGATCAGCGATATATGAGTGTATTCCTTCCATTTTTCCTGCTCCAAATCCCATAATTTTATGCATTTTAAGGCTATTGGAGGGTGCTCGCAAGCTACTAACATCAAGTAAGTGCTTATGCTTTGCTTCCAGGAAAGGTGCGAGCACAAGGAAATATTATCAAAATTATTCCTAGAAAGACTCAACTTTATAGATTTAAGAGTTCATTAATCATGCCAAAATAGTGTCTATGGTCATAAGTGACCAAAAATATGCATAATACATGCCCCATAAAGTGTGAGGGAAAAAAAGCAACTCATGGAAAAAATACATTATAAACAATTAGAGGAGTTTGGTAAAAAACCAAGGAGGAGTCTAGTGGATCAGTGATTAGAGAATTAACTGCAAGTCAATACAAAGTATTAGACATCTATCTTCCTCAATTCAAGAATACCCATGCTCAAGTGAAAAACAAGCACGTCTTCCAAAGAAAGTACACTATGTATCCATGAAGTATAGCAATTGTAAAATCATGGCCACAAACTGATACATGTTAAATTCATTTCAAAATAAGATCATAGCCATGAAAATATACATAGTGGATCTATGTCTTGTTGTAAATTAGGAGAAAAAATAGAACTGTGAAGTGAACAATATGCTTCTCCATGGTACTAATACAATATAGGTTACTAGTGTTGCAAACAAACTCAGGTGATAATAGAAATGAAGGATGTCCTCACATCCCTAGGTTTTCAATTGAAATCCATCACAATGTTTGAATCTACACCAAGTGAAGATGCATCGTAGTAAAAAATGGGAGAAATCATCTAGCCATTGATAACTAAAGAATAATGTTTCCAAGCGTGAGGTATCCCACCAATAATGATAATGGGTACCAAGATACTTAGTACATTCTAACAAATGTGAATAGATGTGTTGGTGTCAATTTTTTTTAGTATCAATCGGTTAGGGGCCACTAATGAAAACACACTTTCGACTGAGAGGGAAGCTACCACTTATTAGTGCAAGCCCCAAAGTACTATACAAGTCTCTAATTCTTGTTCCCAAAGAAAAATGAGTTGGAGTCGATAGGAAAATATTTGTTAGAAGGAGGGCCATAAGGTTCCCACATCAATTGGCATGCGATAGGATTAGGAATTGAATTGATTTGATGTCTTGGACAATAAATTTTGAGAGAACACACCACCAAGTCTAAATTTATAATATACCAAATGGAAATAACATAGAAGAAAGATCCTCTAATCAACAATCATTAATGAAAACCACTGTCAGAGATGAGTAATTCCACCATTGATGAAAATTGAATCCAACATACAACATTAATCCCACCATGTGAATAGATGTCTTGACATCAAACACGAAAAAAATATCATTCCCCAACCATTAATGAATCTCATATATTGAATCCAAGGCTGTTGGGAGTAGGAAGTTGGAGCTAGAAACACAATTTTCAAAAACATTTTCGGGAGAAGAATGTCTGGGAGTGTTTATTCTATAATACATATTTTAATATATTTTGATGCATATATATTGAAAAAACATGCAAAATGCCAAATCAAGAAGAGAAAACATGAAATCATATATTTAACTACTAGAATAATGATGATTATTAAATAATTAACCATTTAGTACACATATAACATCAATAATCTAGTAGTTATAACTTATAACATTGTCATCAAATGATCAATCATCAACCTTCAAGTTTCAACATATAAAATTTGTCAACGACAAATTATAACAGATGACATCAACCACGAAATGAAATAGAGCATCATATTGACTACCCAAGAGTTGTAAGTTTCAATTAATAGTTCAAATGTAGGTTCAAAGATCAAAGTTCAAACTTAAACTGTCATATACTGTTTATAAAATAGTCTATAATAAAGACAAAGTACTAAGTTCTAGAGACTACTTCTAAACAAGAAAAAGAAAAATAGATCTAATATCTACTAAGCTTTCCTCTTGCCATGAGAAACTTCTAGTTTATTTTCCAGTAATCTATGAAGAAGAGATGTAGGAGTAGGTGGAAGTGTTTATGGAACACAACTAGTATCTACCATTAGAGAAATTTTGAGATAAAAAATGGCCTCAAAACAAAAAATTTGTTATCAAGATTAACTTTAAAAGAGCCAATAGAATTCAAGATGATGATGTCAACCATAAGGGTAAATAGGTTTGGAGGAAAAGAAATAAAACCTTTTTTTAATCTTCTTTTTCACTTATCTCCTTATAGGTTTACGCAAATTTCAACTTTAGGCACTCGCTGGATGAGGAATTGAATTTGACATCTAGCGAGTACTCACTTTTCATGTTTTTGATAGACCCATAGTGCGATAAACTAGAAATACATGAAATAAACGTGTTTCTCTAGTTTATCTGATTGTGGATCTATCAAAAGCATGCAAATTGGGTACTCGTTGGATGCATAATTCAATTATGCATCCAATGAGTTCCTACATTTGAAATTTGAGTAAACTTGTAAGGATATAAATTGCATATACAATTAAAAACGTAGTTTTCTTTCTTTCCCTTTGAAAACTCATCACTCTTGTTTTATTATTTTCACTATTATTTTATTATTTTCCTTAGGAGGCCCATTTTAGACCTCAAAATTTCTCTAATGTTGTTCCCCACGTAATGTTGGAAACTGTGAAGCTAAAGGAAAATCTATTGAATATAGAAACTTGCAAGTGGCTGGGGGTGGCTTGTCTGCTCCATGAATATGATCAACTTCATGATCACTAAAAATTTTAACTCCCAAATTCTCTAAAACGATGGCTCCATCCTCCAAGTTATCCTCCTCTGTATTATTGTCCCAAGTCACATATGTTCTATCATTCTTCACCACCTCATAATAATGGGACAACGACCTCAAGTTATAGTCGAAATAAACCAAGTTTTTATCTTGATGTACATTCAGGTTGTTTCTCTTCACGCTATGGTTGAAGATGTAGGTTCTCCAACACCTCTTTATAGAATAAGTGTTAACAACCTATGAAATCACCCTCACCACCAATTTATGAAGATATGTTGTAGAGGAGCCATACATGTTCCACCATTCGATAGGATTCAACCTATATTGATCTTTGGTTGCATGTAGGTCAGTAAATACTCCATGTTCACTGATATACTTTCTCAATTGACTTCATACTTCAACACACTCATATTAATCAGGGACCAAATTGTCTAATGTAAGCATATAGCCATTTTATACCTATGAATTCATGCATGGTTTTCTCCTAATCCCACCCCCAAGTGCTGGTTGGGCCAACCAATATGGAGAATAATATTTGGGTGTAAGGACATATGCTAGGGCATGAAGTGGAACAATTATATTATCCCAATGTCTGACCACATGTTTATGGATATGATCATACAAGATCAACTCTCTTAGCCCAAAAATGTCTTTGATTTGGCATAACATGTTGTCCATTTTCTCATACACATCCCTAATCATTGAATGATCTGTATCTACAAACCAAATCATACTATAAATGGGCTTGGTGGATTGAAAAACATACCTAACCTGTTTTCAAAACTAACCATCAAACATTGTGTCCTCCACCTCCTAAAATTCATGTTTATAGGATGTAGATGTAGCCCTGTCTTTCAAATCCTACCATGAATCACTTGAGACCATACTATCCAATGCCTCTCTTACCTCCAAAAGGAATTTGAAGGTGAGATAATGTGGTGGGCCATGCTATGGTTGGTAATAATTTTTAGCATTTTCTTCCCTCTCTTGTATAATGCACCAATCCATTTATAATCATGGTCCTTCATCTTAACAATATCATGCATCAATAAGTTGAAAGTGTGAACTAAACACCTTGATCAAAATATGTTAGGGTACATATCCTCAAATATTTCTCTTGTTTCCTTACAATTACTAGCATTATTAGTGATGAATTGAATGACACTACACAAACCAATCTTTTGAATTATTTTAATTAAGGGTTCTGCAATATTAATACCAGTCTAATAATGATCTCAGTAGTCATGGGATGAGAGGAAGACCACACCACTACCATACACACCAATAATATTTATCAATGACCCACCTTTAACATTTTTCTAACCATTATATACAATGGCTACCCCATATTCATTCCAATAATTTGTAATTTGTCCTAGAGCACTATGGATTTTGGCTCTTCCTTGTCAAGTTCCATGGTTCTATCTTTGTTATACCTAGGGATCTTGTATCCTTTAGGGGCATCATTGATGGCTTGTACCATTTCAAGCCATTAGGGTGAAATAAGAACATTGAATGTTACATCACATGCATAAGGAAACTTGAAATATTTTGCATACATGTCATCCCTACAAACTTGGTCAAGGAAATATGATATTGTTCTATGCCCTAAATGCATATGCCACAATCCACTAACATGGGGGGATGGGGATCAACCACTGAACATTCTTTGTGAGCTTGAGGTTTAACTCTCATATTTAACCCTTGATTTTTTGGATTTGTTTTGTGTGGCTTCCTCTTCCTTCTTGTATTTGTTTCTATCTTTGACTAGAAAATGTTCACGAGTTTTGAATCCTATATTCTTACCTTCATCCCATGCATAATACCACATAGATGATTACTCACATGGGTATATGAACCTGTGTAATTTGTATGAAAATGGGACTATATAAATTTTGTAGTTCCAACCCCTTTCCCTCCCCTAAGCTTTGTCACATAATTCCACAAGGATATTGAGCTATCTTTGGGTTTCTATCCATCATCACTATCATTTTCATTATTATCATATCCTTCCATTTCTTCCTCCTCTCCATGGTATTTGTTTCTTACTTCTAGTTCTTCCTCATCATCATTGATATTTCAATGTCCCAAGACCACCATCATAATAAAAAATGGAACCAATAGGATATACCACATTAACATACCCATCATGCTTGTTGAATATTGAGAATAAATTGCCACCTACAATAGAATTATGGAGAAGGAGAAAGGGGAAACAGTAGGAGAAGAGAACATTCAAGCATTCAACATAGTAAATATACTATTTTGCAACACATGCAAAAAAAATTAAACAAAATAACAGTGGGATTTATAGCCTACCTATTAAGATCTCCAATGGTGGTTTAATGTAGTTATGGAATCCTTCAATCTCCCTTCTAAGATCTCACAAATGGAAGTGTTCAATATTTCTTCCAATCTCTTATAAGACTACTCCTCATCAACTAGTGGACAACCCACTCAAAACCCTAGAAAAGATGAGTGAAACAAGAAAAAAAATAAGATAAAATGGAGTGAGTGAGTGTTTTAATCCACAAAGGAACCCTATCCATGCCTAAAACAATATTTTATAACCTTGTCTTGGTTCCCATAAGAAAAAAGAGGCCAATTTTTCCCTGTCACAAGGGAGCATTGGGAGAGTGTTTTGTAAGCTCCCAGGAGCATCTTGGGAGTATATTGAGATAACTTAGGGAGCTCTCAAGGAATGAAGCTCCCTAAACACTTCCTAAATGGGAAGGGAGCGATATTTTTTTGCAAGGGAGTGTTCTCCTTAAAATACTCGCAGAAGGGAACATTTAGGAAGTGCACTCCCTAGGGTGCTTCCTAAATGCTCCCTTTGGGAACAGGCTTTGAGAAAAAATCATTTGTCATGGAGGGGGATCCCATGTAGCATAGGTTGAATGCAAGGAAACAAATTGATGATGAAAGTAAGTTCCAAGATGCTACCAATCTCTTGGTCTATATCTTAGAACAATGTTTTGTGGTTTATAGGAATAAACCTATAAATGAAAAGGAAATATTCCACACTGACACAAGATAAATGCATTGGATGTAAACCAAGAATAACTTGACTCATGGAATGGATGACATGGATGACAAAAACCACTAATGAATTTCCAACAAAAGGTTATCAACTCAAAAATTCCCTTAAACAATAACACAACACAATGAATGACCTGGGTAGCAACGAATGCCAAAAGAGACCATTGATATAAACCATCAACATAGGAGACATTAAGGTATAACTCCATAACAAATGGAAGAGTAATTAATTTGGAGTTCAAATATGAACTCTAGGCCATGGTGCAAATTCTAAGGAAATACTAAACACCAATTGTAGGTATAATGGACTCAAGATATGTGTTTTGTTCAAGACTTATATAGATGACTTACAAGGAATATGGTATGAACTAATATTTAGAATCTCTAGCAAGAGGGCTGGAAACTTGTTGAAAAATCAAATCAGATAACTAACTCTTCTTTCCTAATAAATTCTTATAACAATGGAATGTAGAATATGAGGGAACACCTATAAAGGTTTTCATGTTTCTTCAATAGTTGGATTACAAAGTAGATCTCCAACACCAAGATCCTACCTGTACCTATACACAATCAAAAAACAAATACCTTGCTCATGCTTTTGGTGACATTCCATATAATGAAAACAAATTTGAATTGCAATAATGAATTGATAATAGGATGACAATGCTACCTATCCAATTCCATAACATGAATGATAACAATGCAACATGAATTACACTAGAATGGGGGGTGGGGGGTAAGAATATTTATCTAAATTAATTATAATAAGTGTTACAATATATATGTGTGCGTGTGTGTGTGTGTGTGTGTGTGTGTGTGTGTGTGTTGTTGGTAACCTCTTTGTTCGATCTTAGGTTCCTCTAGCCTTAACCTTCATTTAAAATTTCTCCAAAATTCAGGGATATGACCTCCAATGAATGTTGGGAGCGAAATATGGATTTAAAGGAACCTAAAGGGAGGGCATATCAAGCTTGTATAAACTAGGGCTCTTAGAGAAGAGGAATTGATGACCAAATATTTATCCTAGTATTCTATGGGCTAGCCAAGATAATCATATCCATCCTTGAACCTTTTATTTATAGTGAAATAAGCTGGTTCAAGTGGTTTAAGATCAAGATTAGGGACATAAAAGTGTATGCCTTCAATTTATCCCACTCAAAAGGGAGTATTTTTGTGTATTATATATATATGATATTTTAAGGGTGCTTGCAGGTAACTTTTTAACTGACATAAAACAAGAAATCGTGCATTGCTTCAAGGCAAGGCAAGAGAACAAGGAATTATTGTTCAAATTATTCCCCAAAAAAATCAAGCTTATAGATTTAAGATTTCATTATGGTTTTAAATCAGGACAAAATAATGTTTGAGGCCATGAGTGACAAAAAAAATGTGTTAGAAAACAAGATCATAGAGAAATAAAATAAAACAAATGTGGAAATAAAACATAAAAGATACACAATACAATAAAGACAGATATATACGTGGTTCACCCCATGTGAGCTACATCCACCAAAGAATTTCTAGGTCCTTCCTTATTATTATATAGCAAAATGAAGGGATACAACCTACAACACACCCACTGTAACTTACTCTTCTTTCTCTCACATTATCCTCTCTCAAAATACAATATTCACGATAATACACAACCACAATACAATTCCCTCATCAAAAAGAGGTTTTCCTTTTAGGGAAAAAAACCCTAAAATAACTTCTACTGTCAGATCTGCGACCTTATAATGAATAGTCCAGATTGACTACAAAATTACAATATTTTACAAGGAAATTTATCATCTTCACCTTCATACTTGAAGACCAATTGAAACTGAGGAGGGACTCAATTTCTCCCTGGTTACTCCTTTGTTAACATGTCTGCGGGATTTTGGCTAGTATATATCTTTTCCAACTTCAAATGTCCATCTTCCATGATAGATCGTATGAAATGGTACCTAAGATGTATATGCTTATTCTTCAAATGGAAGGTTGAGTTATTTGTAAGATGAATGGCGCTCTCATTATCACAGTACAACCTGCTATTCTCCTGCTTCTTTCCCAATTCCTCCATAAACCTATGTAACCAAATCATCTCTTTACTAGCCTTTGTAGCAACAACATACTCTACTTTCGTTGTTGAATGTGAAACAACCTTTTACAGTTTCAAAATCCAACTTACTAGTGTTCTACCTACAATAAAAACATACCCTGTGGTGCTCCTCCTCTTATATTTATCAACTGCCATATATGAATCAACATATCCCTGTAGAACAATGTCTGAACCTCTAAAACATAATGCATGAGTAGTAGTACCTCTCAAATACCTCAGAATCCACTTTACTACCTCCCAATGTTCTTTATCTATATTGTTCATATACATGTTCATAACTCCCATTGCATGTGAAATATATAGTCTTGTGCAAACCATCACATACATCAAGATGCCAATTGTTGATGATAAGGGACCATGGACATGTATTCTATCTCCTCCTGTGTCTTGGGACATATTTCCTTAGTTAATTTGAAATGGTTGGCCAAAGGTGTACTAACTGGTTTTTCGTTCTAAACCTATCCAACATCTTCTTTATGTACTCACCCTGAGACAATGTCAATTTGTGATTTTTCCCGTCTCTTGTTATTCTCATACCAAGGATTTTATTTGCAACACCCAAATTCTTCATCGCAAATGAATTAGATAATTTCTTCTTGAGCACATTTATATCCTGCATATTAGACCCTACAACAAACATGCCATCTACATACAATAACAAGATAATATAACTTCCATTTTCTAGCCTTTTAAAATAAACACAATGATCAGAATGACATCTAATATAACCTTGTTCTGTCATAAACATGTCAAACTTCAAATACCACTTCCTTAAATATTTATTTATGCCATACAAACTCTTCTTCAACCTGCATACCAAATTATCTTTTCCTTTGACCTCATACCCCTGTGGCTGCTGCATATAAATCTCTTCCTCCAAATCCCCATGTAGAAAAGTTGTTTTTACATATAATTGTTCAAAATGCAAATCTTCTACTTCCACAAGACTTAAAATAGTCCTAATTGAAGTCATTTTAACAATAGGAGAAAATATTCCATCAAAATCTATATCTTTCTTTTGTGCAAACCACTTTACAACAAGTCTAGCCTTATATTGCCTTTTTCCTCCATGTTCTTCCTTCAACCTATAAAACCATTTATTCTGCAATGCTCTTTTTCTTGCAAGAAACTAAACCAGGTCCGAATTCTGGTTATTTACCAAGGAATCCATTTCCTCTTTCACGCCTTTCTCCCACTTCTTTTTAGTGTCTACTTGCATTGCCTCTTCATAACTTTCTGGTTCACCAGTATTAATTAAAAATAAATAATACAATGAAGGAGAGTATCGTTTAGGGGGTCTACTTAACCTGGTAGATATTCTAGCAACACTTGCATGAGTTTGGGATACCTGTTGCTCCCGTTTTTGTACATTTTGATTTTCTGGTACCTTTGGAATTTGTTTTTCAGTGATCTCATCAAGCACTGTGTATTCTGGTTTTTCTTTTTCCTATTTCTTTCCTTGCAACTAATCTTTGCACTTGACCTTCTCATTGAATATGACATATCTAATCCTAATGATTTTTCTATTTTCATAATCCCATAAGCGATAACCAAAATCATTAACACCATATCCAATAAAGGTACACTTCTTGGATTTACCTCAAGCTTTGTTTTATTTTCTTTATCAATATGGACAAATGCTTCACAATTGAAAGTCTTCAAAAAATAATAGTTTACCTTTTTACCTATCCATGCCCCCTATGGAATTCCACCATCCAAAGAGCTTGAATGTCCTCTATTTATTAAGTAAACAAAAATATCTACAACATCTTCTTAGAACTATAAGGGAAACCAAGCATGTAATCTCATACTCCTTGCACGCTCCATGATTGTCCTGTTCATCCTTTCTGACACACCATTTTCTTGTGGTGTTCCTGGAATTGTTTTCTCTCTACAAATCTCATGGTATGAACAATAATCATCAAAATCCTTGCTGCAATATTCACCTCCATTGTTTGATCTGAGACACTTCAACCTTTTTCCTGTCTCATTCTCAACCAAAGATTTCCATTTCTTAAAAGCATAAAAAACATCAGATTTTTGCCGAATGCAATAAACCTAAGTTTTTATAGTTTTATCATCAATAAAAGTAACATAATAACAAGAGTCACCAAGAGATGATACTTGAGTTGTTCCCCATACATTTGTATGCGCAAGCTCTAACCTTTCACTCTTCTTTTCTTTTCCGATTCTGAGAAATATGATTCTCTTCTATTTTCCATAAACACAATGCTCGTAGAAATCTAAATCAATTTGTTTAAGATTTGGAAAAAAAATTATTTTTTGAATTATTTACATCCCATTCTCACTCATGTATCCAAGCCTATGATTCCATAGTTCTATATCCACTCCTGTAGAAGCTAAAGAGATAAAATAGTCAATATTACTAGTACATAAATACAATGTAACTACCTTCTCTCCTTTTGCTATCACCAATGATCCTTTGGTGACCTTCCACGCCTTATCTTCAAATATCGATATACAACCTTCACTTTCCAACTTCCCTATTGAAATTAGATTTTTTCTTAGATCTGGAACATGTCTTACCTCTTTCAACAACCATTGGTTTCCATTGTTTTTCTTTATTTCTAGCTTTCCCATTCCAACAATTTTGCATGGTGCATCATCACCCAAATGAACCTGTCCAAAATCACCTTGAACATAATATACAAAATGTTTCATATGGGGTGTGACATGAAATGAATCCCCTGAATCTAATACCCAAGAATAAAAAATATTATATACAGAAAGAATCAAAGCATCTTGTAACACATCATATGTTACATTTGCTTCCTATTTTTTCTCCTGTTGTCCATCTCTTTGTTTCTTTGGAGCTCTACAATCTTTCTTCAAATGTCCTTTCTCCCCACAATTATAACACTCTATCTTTCCCATTATGAATTTGGATCTACCCTTCCTAGAATTCCCATGGTTCCCTGAGCCCTTTCCTCTATCCTTTTGTCTTCCCCTATTCTCCATGGTCAACGCATTGCCTTATGTCTCACCTGTGCTTTTTCGTCACACTTCCTCGCTAAGGATAACACCAACAACATCATCAAATTTTAGAGTGTTTGAACCAAACACAGAGTTAATTACAGCCATGGCCAAGCCATTCCATCTTTGTGGAAATGAGCACATGATTAGAAGAGCTTGAACTCATCATAAAATTCCACTTATAAAGAACTTAGCTGATTAGTAATCGTATTAAATTAATTTAAATGATCTGCAATAGACCCACCTTTTGACATATTCATATTAAATAATCGCTTCATTAGAAATACCTTATTGGACACTAAGGGTTTTTCATACAGTTTATCCAATTCATCCATCAACTCCTTTGTTGTCTTTTAATTTGAAATATTGAAAGCCATCGATGCTCCCAGGATTAGATGTATCGTTCCTAGTTCCTTTCTATCAAGAACCTCCCATTCTTCATCCTTCATGGCCGTCAACTTCTTTTCTATTATTCCCAATGGTAGGAATAGATCCTTATGATATAAATAATGTTCCGTCTGCATCTTCCATAAATGGTATTTTTGGCTATTAAATTTCTCGACCCTAAACTTTCCATCTTCCTCCATTGCTCCCACTCGAACCAAGAACCCTCTTTTCCTATGAGTTACCTTTCGCTATGATACTAGTTGTTAGAAAAACAATATCGTGTAGCAATAAAATAAAACAAATGTGGAAATAAAAACATAATATACACAATACAATAGAGACACATATATATGTGGTTCACCCAGTGTGGGTTACGTCCACCATAGAAATTGCCAAGTCCTTCCTTATTATTATCCAACAAAATGAAGGGATAAAACCTACAACACACTTGTAACATCCTCTTCTTTCTCTCACATTCTCCTCTTGAAGAATACAATATTCGCGATAATACACAGTCGCAATACAATTCCCTCATAAAAAAAAAGGGTTTCCTTCTAGGGAAAAAAACCCTAAAATAAATTCTACTATCAGATTTGAGACCTTATAATGAACGATCCAGATTGACTACGAAATTACAATATTTTACAAAGAAAATTTTCCCAAAATTTTTCTTCGAAGGCGTTGCCC
>ML787685.1:76906-165018 GCA_009831015.1 Picea engelmannii | reverse complement strand
ATCAGGAAGATAATCAAGCTCCACAACCAACAAAATATGCATAACAAGTAGAAGGTGTTGATTATGAGGAAATATTCTCTCAAGTGGCCAAGATGACCTCTATTAAATTGTTGTTCACATTAAAAACAAATTATTATTTGGAAGTGCAAC
Source organism: Picea engelmannii (assembly GCA_009831015.1). Lineage (NCBI taxonomy): Eukaryota > Viridiplantae > Streptophyta > Pinopsida > Pinales > Pinaceae > Picea > Picea engelmannii. The sequence continues at coordinate 164,868 of ML787685.1, read as the reverse complement.
AATTGGACATAAATGCAACATTTCTTCATAACAAGCTTAAAGAAAAAATATTCATAAAGAAACCAAAAGGATTTGTAGTAGAAGGGAGAGAGGACACAGTGTGTGAGTTGAAGAGATGAATGTATGGCATGAAGAAGTCCCCAACACAATGGTACTAGTGGTTTGAAAAATATGTTGTGGGTCAAGGGTTTTAAGAATTTAAGTGTACTATTGTGTTTACTTTAAGCAAGAAGGTAATAAATTCATTATTCTAGAATTATATGTTGATAAGATTATTTTGAATAGTGATTGTAAGAAGTTAGTCAATGAGACTAAGTCCCAATTGTCATGGAAGTTTGACTTGAAGGAATTACGTGAGTTGCACTATTGTTTGGGAATCGAGGTGAGGAGAGACCACTGAAACAACCATTACATAAATATTGATATACATTTGTGGAAACCAATATGAATAGCCCTTCCAAAAATCAATATTTATAGATTCTAGGATGAATAGCCCTTCCAAAAATTAGATAACGATGCATTCTTTACTTTTAGCTTTTTGTATTTGTGGGTTTTATGAAGAAACTAAGTATCATGTAGTTTTTACATTTCACTTTTCCTCAGTATCCAATTTGGAGTTACTTGATGCGCACATTGACTCAAATTTAGTGAATGATGACATTTATTGATTCATATAATAATTTCCACCCATTAAATTTCACCTCGATCCTATATTTATATTGTATACAACTCTTTTGTTATGGGATCATACTTGTTAATGTTATTTCCTATGACTTTAAACTTCTCTCCTCAAAAGATACTCATATCATATTAGTTAGGACTTTGAATTTAGATTATGATTATTTAGAAATGATGATGTCATGATCCCAACCTATTGTCATCCACTCAGTGTTATGTGTTGGTCAAAGAGATTGAAGGTTTCATTTATCTTAATATTTTTGTCCTAGTTATCCATTTTGTTTATAATGGCTAATCATAGAAAATTTTTGTTTATAATGGCTAATCATAGAAAAGTTGACAAGTTTTATAGGATAGCATCCTTCTTAGTCCATGAAAAGTCATTCATAACAATACACTTCTTAGTCCATGAAAAGTCATTCATAACAATACAATTATGCAAGTTTCAAACATGTTACATGATGGTTGTCTCCAAATTACATTATAAACTTAATTTTACATCAATATTTTAATTAGAATTAACTATATGAAGAGAAAAATATCTTAGATAATAGGGGTAATAGTAGTAAATTAAATTATTAATCTCGTTTGATAATGAGAGAAGTATCACTATGTACATGAATATTCAAATAAAATTGAATAGATAAATTTTCCTAGATGCTGATGGTATGTTGCATTGCATCTATGTATATATAAAATGATGGTAGATTAAATATAAATTTGGTATAAAATGGGTGATGTAAAGAAAGTAGAAACCTTTTTCTGCTCATGGTATGTTGCATTGCATCTATGTATATAAATAAAATGATGGTAGATTAAATATAAATTTGGTATAAAATGGGTGATGTAAGCAAAGTAGAAACATTTTTCTTCTCTTGGCTTGTGACTTGATAGTTGCATAACGAATTAAAATTTGCAAAGTATGGTGGCTATAATAGACTATTTATGTATATTGTTTTACCCATTGTTGACTAGAAATGTAAAATGCATTGCTAATTAGTATACTTCATCATCAATGAATTGGAAATTCAATAGAAGGTAGCTACTCTAACAATGAACTCTCTCTATGCGCGTTGGATTTTATAGCCTTAATGGGAAAAAATTTCTAGACCTGTAGTAGCCTATCGAACACCAAGGAAGGGCCAAACAATTCATCATAAATCAAATAAACCATTTAGTGGTTAGATTTAGCTTACATTTACTCTTTCGAGGATGATTCTCAAGTGTGTATTGATCCAAATGTTTTCCAAGTATGTATTGATTCACTATGTTCTTACTTCCCCAATGCAAATCAAATTTCATTCTTTGTATTCCATTTTTGTTGGGAAAATTAATAGGTATATCATCAAAGTGTTTTCCTTAATTCCCACTTGGTGGGTTCCTATTTTCATATTTGCATTACTAAATTATTTTGTTCACGAGAACACTATTCCAAATTTGCATTCTTAAATCAATTTGCATTTGTAACGACATATTTGTACAGTATAATTCTATTGTTTCCATTTGATTCAGGGCTTGTCTTGGAAATGATAAAAACTTTATGTCATGAGCTCAAACGAATCATTGTCCTTTCCTATGAAATTTGACCACTGATTTTCGATTGATAAGTTTCAATTAAGGGATGTTAAACACACTTAAATTGGTTTTTTAGTTTTTCTTTAATTTAGTATGAATATTATGAATACGATAAAGTTTGGACAATTCCACACTGTTATCATAGGTGTGTTTATTTAGTGAATAAGAGATATCAAATGCATGTTTTATCAAGTTCATATTCATCGATGCAAACATGAACACATGAATGTGGAATTTTTTTCTTATCCTTCCTACTATATTGAAGTATAATTATAACAAATATGTGTGATCTGAGAGATTATCTCCCACTTGAAAGTTTAAGGTGTTCCATGTAGGGATACTAATCTCAACCTAAATTTTTATGCCAAACTTCTCATATTCATGATGCAAACATGAACACATGAATGTGGAATTTTTTTCTTATCCTTCCTACTATATTGAAGTATAATTATAACAAATATTTGTGATATGAGAGATTATCTCCCACTTGAAAGTTTAAGGTGTTCCATGTAGGGATACTAATCCCCACCTTAATTTTTATGCCAAACTTCTCCTATTCATGTATCGATTATATCATTGGAACTTGTGAACCTATCTTATATTTCAAGGAGATGAATTTATTTGACATATCTTTAACATCCTAATTTACTATTTGATGTCCTTAACTAACATACTTAACACAATGACAACTTATACATCGTCAATATTTAGACACTATCTCCCATGTGAGTGTGTTGGATACTAATAAATTTTAACTAATTTGTAGTCTCTCAATACTTAATGGAACTCTCCTAACAGATAACCTCTCAATACTTAATGGGACTCTCCTAGTCCCCCCTTAGTTGGAGAATTTATTTTCTAAATAAAAAAACATAAGATTAATGGATGTGGATAATCCCAACTTCATTCACCTATCATGTTCCTCTTATTTGGATCACGTTCCTCTTATTTGGAGATGTAATTCTACCAAGTTTATTGCATTGTTTTTTAAGAGGTATCATCTTAATATTAATGAGGTAAATTTCAATCTCACCTTTATTTAACAATGTCTCATTCTATTGTATTGATATGATTATAATGATTATATGATAAAAAATTTCTGACCCTTCTCCCATAGTTACAAAATGTAGTGTGGTGATGATGATATTTTTCTAAGGAGAAGGGTCAACCACCCTCATTCCAAGATCCATAATCACCCCACCTTCCCATGGTGAATATCACATTCACTAATTTATCTGCTAGGTCCCTTTATGCAATGAATAAGTAACATTGAATGTAGGTTTTAGTTAGGTACAATTCATCGCTGTGGACATCTAGACATGAACATGAAATTTCCTGCTTGATATTTTTTCTTTCCCTAAGGTTTCTTGATTAGAATATGAGTGATCAAATACATACAAACCCACTTGGATATTAAAATGTGTTGCACTTAGGGAGATAAAGTATCACCATTACTTTTTCTTCCAAGATTATCCTCTTCTTAGATCAACTATACCCTTGGTACTTGTGAACTTATATTCAATTTTGAGTTGTATTGTTGTCATATCTCTCACTTGTATGAGATGGCTAGATGTAATCCACACCTCATACACCTCTCTTATTCTACCTTTTTAGAGATGTCCTTCTCTCAAACTCACTTTTTAGATTGTTAATAGGTATCATTGTAGTATTAAGAAGGAGATTTATAAGGAGAAAGGTTATCTAAACATTATATACAATCTATTAATTTATAGTAGTGATAATATTATTTATTATATGAGAATGTTCAATCTCCCTTTATTCCATAATCCAAAAATATAACATTGCAATGATGATATGATGATACACCTCTCTTATTCTACCTTTTTAGAGATGTCCTTCTCTCAAACTCAATTTTTAGATTGTTAATAGGTATCATTGTAGTATTAAGAAGGATATTTATAAGGAGAAAGGTTATCTAAACATTATATACAATCTCTTAATCTATAGTAGTGATAATATTATTTATTATATGAGAATGTTCAATCTCCCTTTATTCCATAATCCAAAAATATAACATTGCAATGATGATATGATGATATTGATATAGGGAGAAGGGTTTGCCACGATTATTCCATAAACCATAAATAGATAATGGTGTTGAGATTATAAGGCAAGGAGAAGAGTTTTTTGTTTTTGTTTGTTAGTTTGTCCATGACTTGTGGGACTAACATGTGGCTGAGAAACCACTACTCAGAGGCATCTAAGCTGTCAAAATCACCCGGGGATCGCACCCGGCTTGAGCCACACCAACCCTTAACATGGTTGGATTTTTTGTCCCCACAGGTTTTGAACTAGTGACTTTAACATCATAGAGTGCTTTAACAACACACTCCATCACCGACTGTCCTATACCCCGGGGACAAGGGAAGGAGAAGAGTTAGATGAATCTTATGCCATAATTAAACAATAGATAGAGGATATGGTGTTATTCACTTTGGGATAAAAGTTATATGACATATATACCACATTCCCATAAAAATTATTAGAATTAAGATGAAAGTATAATTTAAAATGCACATTCAATTGTTCTAAATGAATCCCTCAATAGATACTAGAGAGGAGGTTCCTAATTAAGGGTGTAGAATTGTTGAATGTTTCTCCCAAAAGTGAAGAGTATAAATTGTCCAACCTTTCTTGTACTATATATTTACTTGTGAAAAGTGGTATGAATATGAAAATCTAATATGGTTTTTTGGAGAAACGTTCCATTCATGCTTTGGTATACACAATTGATAATGAAAATCTATAGTTGCTATGAGGGAATCCTTTTGGCATTATTTAATTGAATGTGTATGTTTATTTAAAGGGAATATTGTAGCCCATTCTTTTGGTAATATCTGTGATTTGGGAAAGTCAATTGAAAAGAGGAATGGAAACTATGTACGGAATTTTATTAAATAGGAACACCAATTGTAACTACATTTTCCTTCATCAAACATGTCCACCACTTAGTATGAGCCTTGGTTTGGGACTTGGATCAAAATTTGTACTACAGTACGTTCCATTCTTTTTCTACATTCCAATTCTTCATTTTGATAATATGTTGAATCTTATTCATTGAAGTTCCTCCACGAAGTAATTTTGGAAGAATAAAACATTTCATGATATATAAACTATCGTGGATATTCCAATGGAACAATTCATCACAATATATATAATAAAATAATGAAAAATCTTTACTATTAAGGTTAATTTCCTTTATATCTCCAAAATATTTAGTTACTGATAAAATAGATAAAATGCAAAAAAATAGAGAACAATAAAACACGTTCACACCATCCACAAATAAATGCAAGATATGACCTATGAAACCTAATACAGGATAAAACCCATTTAGAAGGTGGGGCTTCTCTTCTCTCTTTTCTCTGGTAAAGAAATGATGCAAGTAAAAATAAAGAGGCATTGTCTGTGGAGTTTCCTTTGATCAGTGGCTTGTATGGATGCTACATAATATATCCTACTCTATTATGATCACATAATACCCATCTTATATTTTTTTCTCAGCTATGGAACAAGATAGAATGAAAAATAATGGAACCCCCTTCTCCTCCTAGTGGCTCAGTTTTTAACATAGCCTGATATACATCTAGGGATAGGTTTTTGACTTCCTCAACCCTCAATTGTGGTAGGGTTTTGAACCTTCTAGGATATTCTCAAAACAAATCACGTGGCTAGCCCCATATGCATGAGTAACGGGGGATTCCATGGAATCCTCTCATACCATGGTGGTCAACATGGTAGGTCAACTTGTGAGAGGCATAAATTTTTCATACAAACTTTGATTGACCCGATTTTTGCACCATTGGAAAGTTCGCAATGTGTAGAATTGTTAGAAAAACATGATCATGGAGCAATAAAATAAAAAAAATGCAGAAATAAAACATAGAAGATACAAAATACAATAGAGAAATAGATATATGTGGTGTGGGCTACGTCCACCAGAGAAGATACCCAGTGTGGGCTACATCCACCAGAGAAATTTCCAGGTCCTTTCTTATTATTATCCAGAAAAATGAAGAGATACAACCTACAACACACCTACTGTAACTTCCTCTTCTTTCTCTCATAGTATCCTCTCTCAAAATGGCCCTGGAAGGTTCCGGACCCCAAATTTCCAAACTAGGACCTGCCACTAAAATGGCCTTGCAATATTATTCCTCAAATGTTTCCACTCTGAAAGGATCAATATAGATGAAAAACAATATAATGATCCAATCTGGACCATACCTCCTCATTTAGGGAGGGTTTTGGTCCCCAAAATCTTTACTAAATGAGGTGATGAAATTTTTCCTCTACCTCCTCCCTGAAATACCACTTTGATTTTCTTGGAAGTTGTCCTTTCAACCCAATCTGCCAAAGGTCATGCTACCCCTGTCTTATAGTTTTGGACCACTTCTACAAAAATGTGTCCTTTGTTTACTTTTCCTAAGCATCTAGTGTTAGTTCCTCTATGGAAGGTAGGACCTGCTCCTCCTCCTAATCTAACATAGAAGGCTCATATCATTTGAGATTCTCCACATTCACTTCTGAGTAAATGCACATGTATGGGGGAATACTGAGTCTATATGTGTTATATCCCACCTTTTTCAATGCCTTAAAAGGACCATAGCGTAGAGTCTTGATCTTCTTACCAAGACCCTGTAGCCTTTCTTTATTTAGATGTAATCATACTATATCTCCCACTCTAAATGTTTTCTCTATTTCCTGTTGGTCATGTCTATCCTTGCACTTTTCTTGTAACTTATTCAGTGTCTCCTATACTTTCAAATGAATCTTCCTAATCTTCTCAAAAAAAAATTCTGCCTCTAATGCATCTCCTGTGAAGTCCTCCCTCACTCCTCCTTGTTTTCCATATACAACATCTAAGGGTGAAGGTGGAAAATACCCAAAGCAGGTTTCAAAAATTGACTTACTAGTAGAAGTGTGGATTGATTTGTTATAAGAGTGTTGTATTTAGATCAAATTTTCATTCCAGATCTTCGAATGCTTCTTATTGTAACCCCTAAAAAGCTACACCAAAGTCCTATTGACTAATTCTATCTGCCCATTTTTCTATGGATGGAATATTGTAGACCTCTTCAACTTAGTGTCCATCCTCTCCCACAATCTGGTCCAAAATTCACTAAGAAATCTAGTATCCCTATCTAATATGATGCTCGTTGGTATCCCAAAGTGCACCCAGACCTGTTCAAAGAACTTATTTACCACTTCATGTACATTGATGGTCTTTTTACAAGGCATGAGAATTCAAATTTTTCTAAACTTGTTAACTACCAGAAATACATAGTCATTTACCTTCTTGGTTGTTGTTAAACCTCCCACAAAATCCATGGAAACTCTTTCCCAAGTTCGAGTGGGTACAGGTAAGGGATGGTATAGACCTTGATTCATGTTGTTGGGATTACTGGTACAACAAAGTATACATCCTCTAATATACTGTGCTACATATTCTTACATTCTTGGCCAATACACATAACTTTGTAAGTTGGAAAATGTCTTCCCAACACCAATATTTCTTGCAACCTTGGAGGTGAGAGCCTCTCTGATAAGCTTCAATCATTCACCTTTAAGAACATAGAGCTTGCCGAGCTTCTAGAGTAAACCATTCTAGAAATGATAGTCAACCTTCACATCACCTTCTTCTATATGAATTTGACTTTGTAGCTATTGAAACACCTCCTTGAAGTCCTCATCTTCTATGTATGCCTCTTTGTATGCATCATGGGTAAAAGGATCCATGTGCATTAGAGTTATCAAACTTGTAATCTTAGATATGGGTGGTCGTGAAAGAATGTTTTCCAACTTATTTTTGCTACCATTCTTATACTTTATGACGAAATGAAATTGTTGTAAAAATCCCATCCTCTTGTAATGTATGGTTTGTTGTAGCTTACTCTAGGCCTGCAAATACTATAGTGGTTGGTGATCTGTGTGGATGATGGTCTCCTTTCCTATCAGATAGTGATTCCACTTTTTGACAGCTTGTACCAAGGCATAGAGCTCATCCTTGTCATAGGTAGGGTATTTGAGAACCGCCCCATGAAATAATTTAGAATGATAGTAGATGGGCCTTCTGTTGAAATATTGGTTGTCATTGATGTCAATCCTTGAAGAAGTTCAGTAGCCCCAAAGGTATGGTTATGGAACCCAAAGTTGATCAAGGAAAAAGGTCATGAAGGACAATTTAAATGCAGGTAAACCACTCATGTATTGATACTCCTCATTATTCCATTTATGGTGATAGGTGGCATGCCACGTGGTTCCTCATGATTTTGAGGAGTTATGGCCTTATGAAGTTATAAGCCCCAAAGAATGGTTACGAAACCCCTAGTTGGTTACATGTCAATTAATGAAAGGGTAAACTGGTTGTAATAAGAAATTCAAGAAGCCCTAAAGTTAAGGAAAGAGGTTTCCTAGAAAAAGTATATATACACCTCAAGAAGTCATTCACAAGTACATTCACACATTCATTATATTGAATATATTCTTGTGAGTAAGTGATCTATTAGCAAGTTTGGGATGACAAAATATGAGGTAGAGACAAGTGAGAAGTGCATTATTTTCAGGATTAGAGAGGAGACCTAGGGTTTTCTATAAAAACCCTAATTTAGTTGACCCCCATGGGTCATAGAACTAGTGTCTCGTAAGGCACCCCTGCAGGTTGTATAGGGCTCATCACATGAGGCCTCTCTAGACAATAGTCTTAGTACCACGAGGAAAAGACATGATTGGGGGAAATTCTAATACTAGGCTTCTGAGGTATGAGGAAAGTTTACTAGTAATCACCACTGTGCATCAGGTCAACTGCAGAGATAAAGGTATGTTTTTGTTTTGAAGGTTATAATTGGTTATTGTATGGTGCATGCTTGAGGCATTGGCACATGATTGAGCTACATCTTGGATACATGGTTGAATGAGATATATTCTTGTATCTAGGATGGTATATGGCATGAATGTTATGGTTCACTATCAGAGACATATCTTTGAGTGATATAGTATATGGTTGAGGCACATGTCATGGTACATGAGTTATAGTACATGGTTGATGGTATGGTACAGGTTCGATGCATGATATGGTACATAGTTGATACATGGTATGGTATAGGTTTGGCACATTGTATGGTATAGGTTCGATACATGGTTGAGATACATATCTTGTTATGATATGTTGGTGATCTTGGTACATGATTGGTAGAGTCATGTTTTGGTGATGTTTGAGCATCTGGTTGAGAGGTGTTCTTGGTGATCGAGGATCTGGTATTGTATAAGTGATAGTGACATGTTGGTGATAGTGACAGGTTGGATATAGTGACAGGTTGACAGGTTATAGGTTGATGTGAAAGTGGTAGTGAAAGTGACAGTGGAAAAGACAGTGACAGTGGAAGTGATTGTGGTAGTGACAGTTTGGTATACACTTATATTTCAGGGCGGTAGGACGGGTCGATGAAAGGTGTTTGTAGCTTCCTTCCGTTTGGTGTTGGAGAACACAGGGAGTTGGATCTTCCTTCAGGTTGGATCCTGAGAATTAGGGGGTTGTAGCCTCCTTCTGGTTGGAGCTAGAAAATTCAGGGAGTTGTAGCTTCCTTCATGTTGGAGCCTATAAATAGGGGGTCATAGCCTCCTTCCAATTGTACTTGGAGAATTAGGAAGTTGGTGCTTCTAATGAATGTATTCTTTGATATATAAGAAAATCATTCTATGGTTTTGTCCCATTTGGGTTTCCACTTAAATTCTGTTGTACTAGGTTTATGTTTATTATGCATTGTTGATTTATATTGTTGATGATATATTGAACACTAATTATAAATGACCAAACACTATTGATAAAGTTGAAGATAATATATTGTGGTTAAAAGTGGTATTAGTGATCATACTGATTCACCCCCACTCTCAATATTCCAAAACCTTCCTCCCTACATCAGTGTTGCTCCCATGGAATACCCACTTGATTCTATCTCCACTTCACTTCAAAAGGATTCTGCAAATTTGGTAGCACGATCACTGGTTCTTTACTAGTATTTATTTTATGATCATCAAAGGCCTTATGTTAATTCTTCCCCCATTGGAAACTATTACCACTGGATATTATGGCATGGAATGGTGCAGCTACTGCTAAAAATGAAGCTATGAACTTCCTCAAGTATTGCACTACCCTAACAAAACTCCTAGCTTCAGTGACATTTGTAGGAAATGGCCATTTCATAATGGCCCCCATCTTTGTGGGATCTATCTTGAGCTCCCCTCGACTAATCACATACCCAAAATAAACCAAACACTGCTGAGAAAACTCGCATTTTTTGATATTAGCCAAAAACTGGTGCTTTTTCAGAGTCTTTAACACCTACATAAGATGTGACATGTGCTCCTTCCAGGTAGCACTATAAACCAATATATCATCCAAATAGACAATAAAAAATGAATCTAGATAAGGGTGTAAAAAACCATTCATTAGTCTCATAAATGTAGTTGGTGCAATTCATAAACTTAATGGCATAACCAATCACTCATACAAACCTTTCCTTGTCTTGAAAGAAATATTCCAGGTATCTTCTTCTTTGACTCGTACATGGTGATATCCTAATTTCAAATCCATATTAGTGAAATACTTGGCATGTTGCAACTAGTCCAATAGATCATCGATCCTTGGAAGGGGGTACAGATTCTTTAGTGTAATATTGTTTAATGCCCTATAATCGATACGCATTCTCCAAGTCCCATCGTTCTTGGCCACAATTATGATGGGTGACCCACAAGGTGAGGTACTTGGTTGAATTAAACCCTACTAATCTTCAACCCATTCTCCAAGTCCCATCCTTCTTGGGCCCAATTATAATGGGTGACCCACAATTGTTGTTCCTGATTTTGATGAATACATTAAGAAAACCCTAGAAAACTACTAATACCATGGCACTAAGGAAAATACTCATGAAAAAAGAAGAAGAGATCAAGAGACTAAAGACTAGTATAATTAGTCAAGTAGAAGAAAAGAGGAAGGTAGATGATGAAATTAGAAAAATCCTTGAATTCAATTTCAATCTGAAGACCCAAATTGAAGAATCCAGAAGGAAAGCAGAGAAGTCAAACAGGTTCATGAACAATTCAATAATTCTTGATGAAATATTGAGTTGTTAAAGATCATCTAATGATAAATCTGGTCTTGGATACAACAAGGAAGAAACACACTTTGAAGCTATCACTTCTAATAAGCATGAAGTAAGTACTTCATTTTCTCATTTTCAAAAGGTGGAAGTAAACAAGAAGGTCCTACATCTCAAAGAAAATTCAAAAGAGAGACACCTTCAAGGTGGAAACCAAAGCAAAGGTATGCAAATATTTTTCATGGTCACTATTTTTCATGTAATGAATATGGTCACAAAGCTTTGGAATGCATAAATTATGCATGGAAATATGTTGGAATATTCAACATCTTAAGATGTTGGAGATGTAATCAAGTGGGACACATTTCTGCTCATTGTCACACCATGAGATGTTATAGTTGCAGTGGGTTTTGCCACAAAGATTAGGATTGCTAGAATTCAAAGAGAAATTCAATGAGGAGTGCTTCATGTAGCATGGCAAGAAGAGCACATGTAACTTAGAAGGAAGAGAATGTTGAAAGGATGGAAGCTCAAAGTACAAGTACAGAGAAACTTGGACACTTTCAGAAGTGGATGAAGAATACTATACCACCAGAACATAATGACAGCCATGAGGCAAGTGTTATAGCCCCAAAATTCCCTACTTATGCATACATGGCATTGGCCCTTCTACTTGCACAATTTTCCAAATTACTGCTGAGACTCTATCTTAAAAAACCATTTTTTGGACCATGTGTGCGTCTTGCTGCACTACTTCCCACGTACACATGCTTGATGCATAATAAACAACCCACGTGCATACGCTAGATGCATAATAAAAAACCCGCATTTACCTCTACAAGTTGCAAAAATTAAAAAGTTGTAAGGAATTCGATAGAATTTACAGGCTATTGGAGGTTTCCCAACCATTTTACCCATTGTAGCCCATCCCCAAACTGAATAACTATCAGTTTTTCATATAAAAGGAGGTCTTGGGATCCCATTCCATCATCAGGAATTAGAATGAGAAACTATGCCAAATTCCCTTCCCCTCATTTCCCAACTTTTTGTAGCCCTTTCTGAGATTTGGCCTCAACATTCTCTATCAAGCCTTTTCTCTTATGCAATCCCTTCACTTTTCCTAAGGAGATCACTTGATTGTGAGAGGAAAGTATGGAATGATGCACTTGGAGCAATAGTAAGAGGAGCCCAGACCAGGTTCACAGAGCATTGCCGACACGAAGGTTGTAACATTTTAATCTTTTGTTTGAATAAAAGAATCATTTTCCTGTCCCAATATATTGTGTCTTGATATGTTTATTGATTAATGTATATATGTTTATATATAAATATGAGCATGAATAATTAGAGGTTGTATCTTTGTATCATTGTATGCCTAAGTGTTCTTGCAGGTCAACTTTGGGAGGAGACCTGTAGCCAAAGAAGCTACAAGGTTGAAGGAAGTCTACATTAGACATAGGAGCATAGGTACATTTACTTATCTTCCTTCTTCTATTTTTGTCTTTTTGTTCAGATAGTTTGGGGTAGTTTAGAAATAAGATTGTCTTTTAAAGGAGATCAATGCTCTACCTATATCTTTGACCTGGTATAGTAATATGGGGGTTTTCCCGCTAGGAGAATTGGCGACTCCACTGGGGAGTCTTTCTAGGGTCTTAGTGGAAGTTTTTTTGGTTTTTATTTGGTTTCTCTCTTTCCTTTTGAGTTTTTATCAAGTTTACTAAGTCTTTTACTGTCTCTGGTCACTATCAAGGTGCCTACCAACTTTCCCTGCCCAGTCAGTCTGCCAAGTCTTTTTATTTTTTTAAAAAATATCATAGGTGTATGTGATTTTCTTTGGCTCAGATCGCGTACATACGTCATCTACACAGTAAACAACCCACGTACATATGCAGGCTGCTGGTTCAATAGCCCACATCTCTGTGTCTTGAAGGTGTTTTAAAAAAAATAAGGAGCTAGTCTCTTTCCTGACAGAAGCTTTGGGCTTCTCAGGAATTTCTTAGACTTTTAAATATTCTTTGTTAGTGGCCTTAGCTTGAGTTAATGATTCAGTTTCAACTTTTTTCTTGGTTTTCTTTTTTTTCCCTAGAGGTTTAGAGTAAAATATCAAGTTTTAGATCCTCCGTTGGATTCTTTTGAATCCATGCGTTTACGCAACAGGTCTAGGGTCTCTGTCAATCTTGGTTTCAGTTGTCTCTTTTTCCTGTTCCATGCTTTGAAAAACAAAAAAAGAATTTTTAATTTAGTTTTTCATGTTAAAGCAGTTCAAAAAATAAAATAAAAAATTAATATTTAGTTTAGTAGTATAGCGTAGGTTGTTTGTTTGGAAAAGAAAAGAGTTTCAGTTTCAAAGTTCTTTCTTGCTTTCCTGAAAATATAAGTAGTTTTGCATCGTGAAATGAAAGGAATTTGTTTTCTAGGAAACTTCTAGTTATAAGATCTTGAAACATTAATTTGAAAAGTTGATTTTCACAAAGATTTTACAAGATTTTGCTTTAATTTTTTGAAGTATCTAGATTGCTTTTTCATAAATTGTTTTAAAAAGTTTTCTTCGTTTTTGTCTCTTCCAAACACCACTATTTTCACTTTCATTTCCTTTGTGTAAATCAAGCCTATAAAATCAACGCTTAAATTAAAATCTATTAGACTTTCTTGTTTGTAGCGTTCACCAACTAGTTTAGGCTTTTAGGGCCTTGAAATAGGTGTGAGGAGGAAACTCTTCAAGGCCATTTAAAACAAACATTGGAGTCTGAGATAGGAAGTGTCTAATGTCCAATGTCATAATATTTAGATGATACCCCCCTCTAGCACAGGCGATAAACACGAGGTAGTGTAAGGAAAGGTAGTGGAGATAACCCTTCCAAATCCGGACCAAATGTAGTGGAGATTGTATATTGAAGGTATTTCTTGAGAAACACACTGATCACATTTTCCTACGGAGCCTCATGGACCTAGAAACCATTCAATATCCTCAGTTATCTTCTGGAAAAATTTCCTTTGGTACCCTTGAAGGGATTTGGACTTGTTATCCTTCTCATTACGATCTGCTCGACTTTCCACTGTACTCGCCTGGTGACTCACTGCGAGCTAGCAACCTAGTTGCCAATTTTTTATGGACTTACATAGGTGATTGTGGGGGTATATAGCGGTACCTACAACATATGTTGGATCTCACTTTGCAAAGTATACGTGGATGTTTTTCCTGTGTTCGAGTTACACTTGCACCAGTAAATTTCTCTAGTGTCGACTAACGTAACTATTCTTCCTACTAGTTCGTTGTCTTCTTAATTTACTTTTAGGAACTTTTAGTGTGTTTGATTTTTGTTGAACGCTAGCCAAACCATGCAGTTCCAGTTTATCATTTCACAGTGGAATATCAATAGCTCCGTTGGTCGCGTAGGCTTCAGGTCCTGACGCTGGTTACTTTGGAGCCACCTCTACCACCGTTGAGGTGCAAGCTCGATCAAGAAGGATCATTCGAAGCTACCAGGGCACAGGAAAATTTACTCGAGACTCCTCCAAGAGAATACTTTCCCGCATCAGAGGAATCCATTATTTCTAACCTCGAGACCAAAGGTTTCAGGCCATTAAATCCTCTGATCACCAGTCTATCAACACCGCTTCTAATATAGATAGTGTCGCTCGAGGTAACTTCACCCGAAAAAAAATTCGTTTGGCGAGTGGCGATGGAAGCATCCAATGCTATTTCATGAGGGAGTCCTCATACTCATATTGCAGCTACTGTAGGAGGGGGTGTTGCACCTCCTCCCCCACCTCTTCCTATCAGGACCACAATGGTCTCGATCCCCACTACTTTGAGCAGTGGTTCGATTCCTTTGTCGGTCTCAAGCATTGTTCTCTTCATTCAAAACACGTCGGGCACTCCATTCTCATATGAGATGCCTGGTTTTGACTCTAACTTAGTTCTTACTTACTCTAATTTATAGACCATAGGTTTGGGGGCAGGGAGCTCTATAAATGCTTCCTTGCAATGATCCATCGTGGGCACCACTGACCCATTTAATGCAATTCCTTATGGTGGGGGTCATATACCTCCTCTGTCCCCTTCGCTCAGTGGCATGTTTCAACATCTGATC
Source organism: Picea engelmannii (assembly GCA_009831015.1). NCBI lineage: Eukaryota > Viridiplantae > Streptophyta > Pinopsida > Pinales > Pinaceae > Picea > Picea engelmannii. The sequence continues at coordinate 149,402 of ML787685.1, read as the reverse complement.
GAGCCTCATGCAAACTATAGTTTGTTCAATGGAAGCAGTTTGGGACCTTCATCCTACATGACACTGGTGGCATCAATTCTATTTTCTTTGTTTGGAGAATTTGGAAATAAATGTTTTTTTTCTTCCACATTTTCGACTGGGGGAAACCCCTAATTTGGTCAACAAATCCTACGCAAAGTGTTATTCCTTTGTAGGGATAAATGACAAGAGTTCACTCCACTTAGGGTCTTTGGAATCCATTGCAGGGTTTTCCCTCATTAGGGATGCTGGTTGGGGGCAACCCCTTCCATACTAAATGGTAACCTGGGAAAAGTTTAGTACCTATGCGTGGAAGAACGACTAGGGGCATCCCCAACCAAGGTCCCTAGAACACTACACATGGGGGAATCCCTATGCAATCTATGTCATCTAACTTCGGGAGTCAGCCAATGATGCAACAATAAACGCAGGTTTCATTTGCTGGTCAGGGCCACAGTTTCTACCAAAATCCTGGGCAGTAGTCCAACTTTTCCTGGGAACCTGGTGCCAGTCAAAATCCAGGCCCTTCTTTTCATCTAAATTCTCCACAACCAAAACTACCCTTTCTGACAAATTTGCATTTTCTAGATCTGTCAATATTGTTAAATGACCCAATCTGTCACGATCCTCTTTGGTCCCCAATGTTGACTAAGTTTCCTTCTGACATTCCTAAGTTTGAGGGAAAACCTGGCAAAGACCCAGGTGATCATGTGACAACTTTTCACTTGTGTTAATCATCTAACTCATTGAAATATGGCTTCATTCAGTTGTGCTTGTTTCAATGCACTCTTATCAAGGGTGCAACAAAATGGTATATTGATCTTGACTGCTCGAAGTATTATTACTTTAATGACCTGTCTATGGTTTTCCTGAACCATTTCCAGTTTCCAGTGAGATACGATGTCAACACCGAGTTTCTAGCCAACTTTGAACAGACAAAGGCTAACCATATCTCGGATCATATCCGAGAGTGGTGACGAAGAAAGAGATTAATTAAAGTTAAATTCCCTCCTTCTTTCTTGCTTGAGTGGTTCTTAAAGTCTTTGGTTTCATGTGTGTCCAAAGATGTAGCAACGTCCAGGGTGTTTTCTGAAGAAGAGGCTATTATGAGAGCCCAATAGCTAAGGTTTATTTACTCTCAATCCGACATGCTATACGAGATATTACCATATGCACCGCGGTCAAATCTTGACAAATAAAAACAGAAGTTTGGGCTTCATTCTAACAACATTGTTGGCTCGGCAGAAAGAAATTCCACAGATCTATTTTCTAATCAACTTCATCAATGATCGATTCAATAGTTTGTGGCCAACCAAACTCCTAGTTCGACTTCCCCTGTAACCCAGATATCAGATGTACACAGTGTGCAATCAACAACTCCCAAGGACAACCAGCAGACCGAGGGAAAGAAGAAATATAAAAGAAAGAAGGTGTTGATGGCTCCTAAATACATTTAACTCAACTACAGGAACCAAACCTGCCACCGTGGCCCAATTAGACTCTACAACATTTAATGGTGGAATGGTTCTCCAGATCTTGCGATCCGACCAATTAATCGATGGGATTTACGTTTTCTTGTGAAGTTTTTTCCTTCAGTTCAAACGTTCTCTTTTTTGTATTTTCTCTTAGGTGGGAATGATATAAGATAAAATCCGGTATAAACCAACTAGGTAACAAAGTGGGAACAAGCTTAACTACTAGAGAAGAGGTTGATCTTGGGATAACCCTTTCACTCTAGCATGAAGACAATGATTCTCTACCACAGGCCTAATACTAATACATTAATCGTGTTGGTATTCCAATTACTAACTGAGATACAATTTATCATAAGAAAACATGCATGCCATAAACGATGGTAAGTAAAATAATTCACTTAACTCTAATCATCAATCGCATAATAACACAATGATTTATCTTCATCATTAAAGACAAGAAATGTAAGACATTGAATTAGATAACTTATCAACAGATTTAGTATCTCTTTCTCATTACATCATCCATTCATGAGTTGAAATAAGAAATAATTATTCTCCACATCCAATCATACATGCTTTTGATGAAAAAACACAAACTTGTCTCTGGTCCTAAACATGACTTCTCAATTAAGGAAGCTCTGAAATAGTTCTTAACAAAATCCAAAAATGAGGGTCTTTGCAACAACCATCAACCTCTGATAATAGGTCTATCCTTCTATTTATAACATACTATTAAATAAAAATAACTATTAAAGTGAAACTAAGTAAAACAAAACTCACCACATGGCACTTTCTTCTATCAGTCTTTCTAAGAGTTACCTCAGGATCTCACTTAAGTGGGTGACTCTTCTCATACTCTGATCACTTGATGAAGAGATCCCCGCATGTGTTGGCATATGAGAATCTATGTTGTTCCATTGGGGCTGAAAGAATCTCTCTTATATCTACTGCTCGTGTATGATACTTGACTATTTTAGCACTTAATTGTTGCAACATGTCTAGAGCTTTGATCAGGTGCTCCATGAACTGATGCACCTATCCTGGCACCATGCCTATCACCTTTGCTACTTCAACAACCCATGATGAGTCTTGTTCAATCTATGATTTGACTATGTCACGCAAGTCAACAAAGTCATCGAGTGTGCTGAATTCAGGGAGGCCAATCTCTCTCCTTGCCTGGTTTATCTTGGTCCATCGTTTCTCACACTCAACCCATTTCTCTTGGATTTTTCGATGAGGTTCCTGAGCTAGTTTTACCCAATATTCAGCCTATTTCCTTATGTGGTCGATGCTACTTTCGTTTAACACCTGGATTTTGTGCTCTTCAGTGTCTCGGCCTTGTTGCACCACACTGATATAGCTGATCCTTTCCACGGCTTGGTGTGATTTCTCGTACAACCTCTCCATATACTTTCATATCGCCAATGCCATGAGGGTGTCTTCTTGAAGCTAGACTATCCTTGTAGTGAATAGGTGTCGTTCATTTGTAAATTTGTTGTAGGCCTCCTTGAATTCACTCCTTAGGAACACCGCAACCTGTGTGGTGTCCTGGTAATACTTCACCAAGTGGTGAAAATGTTCCAATTCTTTCAGAGCAGCAGCCAACTCCTCTTCATCCCTTTTTTCTCTGTCTAGGGTGGCATTTGTTATTTCCATCCCTGCGCCGATAAGTTTGGATGTTTTGGTATGCTTATTATTTATCAAATTTTCCTCCATGGTGATGAGGATGGAGCGATCTAGACTGATCCTCCTCTTCTTGGTGGTTCTCTGAATAATATCTTTCCTTTTCTAGTCATAAGTGATGGAATGTATGTTGGCTACTTCATCCATGGGTTTGGGGATTTGTTGATCTCCCCAGGTGAGCATATTTCCCAAGCTCCTGATGGTATATATTTGTTCATGGTTGGGTTCTTGAACTTCCTCTATGCGTCCCAAAGGTCCGGATTTTGTTTGTTGCTCATCGGGAATTTGAGTACTGATTGAAATTGAGGCGTCAGGGGTAGTCTCAGTACTTACTTGATCGTCAGTCATTGAGATGTCGATTTCCCACTGTGGAGCTTCTTCCTTTTGCTTGCCTGAAACTGGCTCGACTCTCAGACCATCCACTTGCGTCTTTGGTGCATCAAAAAACTTAGTGTCTAAGACACTTTTGACCTCTTATTCATTATCTGGGAGGCAAATTTGAGTGTCATGATCTGGAGAGGATACCTTCCATAGCTCCTTTTCCTCTATGATTTGTACAGGGGTCACCAGGGGTACCTCTGGGATTTCTTCATAATCATAGATGTTTATTAATTCACTGAGAATATTTGATGCACTTTCTCTCTCTAATGTTCCAATTATCTTTGGCTGAGCTAAAACACCCATCGGTGATCCAACCAGTGGCATTGTGAATTTAGGTTCATCTAACTTGACGATTTCATCAATGTCTATTAATTTAGAGCTGCTTGGGCCCATTTGGTTTCCATCTAGGTTATTGGGAGGGGAGCCTATCATTCCTATGAGGTATGGGTTGTCTCACACCTGATCAATTATCCGTTGTTCCTATTCTATCATGAGTAACCCCCTTTCCCACACATCCTGTGTCATATGGAAACCTTTGTCTTGCACCGGGGCTACCAGGGGAACCACTTCTGCTTCGACCACTACCAAGGGAACCTCTGCTGCTTCGGCCGCTACCAAGGGAACCTTTGCTACTTTAGCTGCTATCATTTCCTCTCTAGATCTAAGGGCCTCTCGAGATGATTGATCTATGGTTGTCGTCTGTTCGTCCAGGCTCATGGCTCTGAACCTAGTCATTTTGGGGTCAGTCATCCTTGCCACCACCTCGTCCCAGTCTTGGGATTTTTCTATGAATATTTCATCTTCAAATTTGTCGTGGGCGTATGGCCAGCAAGACGACACTTGCGAAGCATGTTTCAAGAGCAGACCCTTTGGGTTGTGCTTATGGAATCGGTCGGTCTAGACCAAGAAAGAAGGGTGGAATCGGTCTTGCAGATTAGCCATTCTTTCTTGGATTGAGTGGTGTCCTTCACCAAGTAGAAACCTACATGGAATCCATAGGGTATAAACGCCTATTTTTTATCCTTGACCAGGGTGGCGTTGTAGCCTTGCAGGAGGGTTTGGTAACATATCTATCCCACTACAAGTCGATTAGGAACATACGCTGGAAGAAGATGTGGTGCTCCGATGGCCCCAAACACCCTGATGTATGTGTCTCTCTCATCCAAGTACCAGTGGCCTACCTTTGATATCATCTTTTTGGCCGCGACTGATAGTATTGGGCATTCTTTCTTGAAAAGAATGAAATAAATACGTGCGATGAATTCATCGCAAGTGAGGGAATAGGATTTCTTGTACCTGTTATCCCATAGGATGTTGAAATATACATGGACCGGGAGCTCTGCGACGTGCTAGCTCAGGTTCATTCTTGCAAATATTTTTTTGGAACACATGACATCAAGTAAATATGAATCCATGTAGAAAGTTTGTGTCTCTCCTTCCTTTGGTGTCTGAGCCTATTGTATGCAGATGCTCAGTTGCTTAGAGATGATGGCTCCCCAGTTGAAAACTATCTTGGAGATGGCCATTGTGTAAGCTAGAGGCATCCATGCCTCAGAAAATCTAGAGTAATCCTTCTCCCCATATAATTAGAATATGAGAGCCATTAGGTAGATGTATGGCTCCCTTAAGTTAGTCATATGGTACTATTCGGTACTCCGGTTTGTGTATTTCTTATATTCTCTCCACCATGAGGCCATCACCTAGTTGGTGTCATGGCACTCGTAGAATTTTACAATGAAATCTATGTTTAGTCGCTTCTCAGGGTCTCTAAGTTTGTAATACTTCTAGACCTCCACCGGAAGGAACACTCTGACACATCCAGCATTGTCGTTGTTGATCAAACATTTTTGCATGTCTGTGTGGTCAATGAGCCACTTCATGAGTTTGACACAGGGAAACAAAGGGGTTTTTATTCCTACCATGTGCAGGTACGACCATCGGATATTCGAAAAAACCTCGTCATCGATATTTATAATATCTGGGTCACTGTGCAGGATATATTCCGAGAATTCTTCCAGGCTGATCTTTTTGAAGAGTTCTCCCCAATGTGGGAGTGCCGCCTTGGTCCCTGTGCTTACCTCTGTGTCTCCAAAGGTAGGAGTTTGAATGAAATATTTCTTTGTAGATGTCTTAATGATTGGTTCCGGCCTCAAAGTAAATTCTAATTATTTTGCATCCCCTAGAGAAGAGCCTCCTCCTACCTCTAGTTCTTTCAGCTTCGGTGGCCTCGGTGATTGTCTAGTGGTTGGATTTCTTGGCGGCATCATTCCTGCAATTGAAATAATCCTTCAAACACTGTGTAAATAATAGAACCAAATAAAAATATATGAAATGAAACCATGTAAAATCCACAGACTTGGGTACATACCTGTGAAGCTCACTGAACCTGATTATTTGATACTCACGGGATCTTTGCAACTTTTGAATTTCTCGTCTTGATTCTTTGGATGCTCCAAATTTCTTTGCATGTAGAATGATTTCATTTACAATGGTTCAAGATAATTTAAACCAGAGAAGAACTTATTGTGTCGCATCAACCATTCAATTCGGGTGATGAGTGAATTTTAAACAAATCTACTGCTGAATCTCTGCAACTTAAATTCATCGTGGGTTGATGGCGGAGGTGCGAAGGGTGATGTGTTCTATCAGGGATTTTAAACGACTATTTTGATTGACACACGAGGTATCCACTAATGAGAGATTTGGTATTAATTATCCCCTTAAATTCTCAAAATCTAGTCATATGTAACGCTAAAACGTCCCATCGTGTCGCTTTCTTAGTGGGTGGATCGGGGATCGATAATGCACTAAAAACATTTTCCATCGATGTCCCTCACAAAATATCCAACATCGATAAATCTCATCGTATAATGCTGTCATGGTAAGGATGGCTCAGAGGTGTGACCTAGACCTAGGGAACCAAGAATGACTCGTGGTAGAAACTAGACCATACGATTCTCCAATCTAGAAAAGACATGTGGCATTGAAGAAAGGTGCCCTAATTCACATGTATAAATCAGAGTCATGAATTTCTTCAAGTTGTGTGTTCTAAAACAAACCTGGGTCATCCGATGCCAAAAAAGGCATAGGGGTTCAACGATCGACAATAAACCTATCATGTGTTTTTCTTCGGATTTGGCTTCCTCGAAAACTCACAATGTCGAAACGCTTCAGGGATCGGTGATCGGGAAAACTCTTTAGCATGGTCGGAATGTTCATTGCAATCCTTTTTGGTTTTCCTCGATTTCGATAAGCGCATAGGGTATCGACTATCGATGATATATTTTTTGTCTTCGTTAACACCTATTTCCCTTGTCGTTTACCGATTCCTAAGAAGATCATCTATTGATGATATCCTTATTCGATGTTTGTCGTAAAACAAAAAATTATTTCTACCAATAATGATGAATATCGGCACTCTGTGACCGAGGCTTCTCAAGTGGTTCTTTTCAATCTTTGAATTCTTTCTGATTCTGAATTTTGAGCACGTCAGGTGAAGTGTTTCGTCTATTGATTCTTTATTTAAGTGTTAATCCTTTTTAATTCATGGGGTTTCATAAATTAAAATAAACCTGAATAGAAAATGACAGTCAAGAGAACAAGAAAAAACAAAGCATTACTCAAAAGGAACTCGAATCAGATAGTGAAAAGATCATGTGGTACCCAAAAAGTGAAAAATTGACATGGGATTTTTAGGGTGTGTTGAGTGCTCAAGAAATGGAGACTTACTGGGAAAAAGCAGAGTTTGTTTCCTCCCTCGGGCTCGACTGATGCCAAAGCTAATGAAGAAATTAACTGGTTTTCAATCAGAGCCCCTTTTACCCTTTGAAATTCCTTGGTTGATACATCAAGGCCTGCCTGTGGGGTTTGAAAGCTTTATTCAACCTTCGTTTCTTTTAACCTTGACTCACGCCCCCTTTGACAAGAGTATAGTAAATAATTCACCAGAACTAGGCCTTTTAGTTACCCTTATTCATTTGCTACGGTGTTGCTCTGCTGCCAGTGAGTGTCCATAGCCTCGACGTTGTCACCCCGACGTCACAGACCTTGCTCCGCTGCCAGCGAGCGTCCATAGGCCCGGAAGAGTTATCTGCATACCCTTTCCTAATGTGCACTCATTTGATATAGTTTATTTTATTTCGGTAGAATTCTCTAAGCGAGTGGGAGAGGAGGACGTTTTTTATTTGCAAAATGAAATGGTTAAGGTGAAACTCATTAGATCTGTCTCTGAGGTGCATGTAGTCCTTTCGGGCTTACCATATTTCCCTTAAGGTTTCACCAAACCACCAGGAAGACACCTCTGCACTTCTCCAGAGTTGTTCATCTGCGCATATTAATAAGAGGACCCTTCGAAACAATCGTAGGTTCCCCAACGTTTCTTGTGTTGTATGTCAGCGATGAGTTAGGAACAGAGTTCGTCATATTGCATGATTTGAGGTCAACCATTGTCTTTCTAAACACCATATTCAAAAGCACATAAGTAAAATAGAAAAAGATAAAACAAAAATGTGTTTTGCAATCGAAATAAACATCACACGTTTTTTTTTTTTAATGAAAATATTGTTTTAGAGCTTGGCCATTCATCGGGAGGGCGTTAGGTTCCCCCCTCAGATTATGCAGTTGATAGGTTCCTACCCCAATCTTCTCGTCCACCTAGAAAGGTCTGAGCCATAGATTCTGAAACTTAGAATGTTTTCCTTTAGCCTCAATTTCTTTTTCCCTCTTTAGGACTAAGTATCCTACTTCAAAATTCTTTTCTTTAGCCTTATGCTTATCAAACCTCCTTTTAACTATCTGTTGGTGAGCTATGAAAATTGATTTATATTTATCCCTTTCTTCTTCCAACATGAGAAAGGTATCAATTCTTTGTTGTATGACTGTTCAGGGCTGTCCTCTTGACTCTTGAGCAAGTTGAAGAAATGGAAGATATAGTCTGTTTGGAAGAATGGCTTCCTGTCCATATACTAGAAAGTATGGGGAATTCCCTATAGATTCCTTGGGTGTAACTCTATCTACCCATAAAGCATTATGGAGTATATTATGCCAATTCCTTTGGTTGTCTACAACCATTTTCTTCAATATCCTCACTAGGTTCTTATTAGTTGATTTTTCCACTTCATTTCCTTGTGGATAATAATTTGCATAGTATCTAATTATGATTCCTTTGTCTAGAGAAAAATTTGTTAATAAGGTGGAAGAAAAGTAATCCGCATTATCAAAAACAAGGACAGAAGGGACACTGAACCTTGTGATCAGTTGTTGTTCTATGAATTGGATTACCACCTTCTCGTTTATATGAATCAGAGGGATGGCCTCTGTCCATTTTGTGAAATAATTAGTGGCAGTAAGTATGTATTTATGTTGGTTTGAGGAATTTAGTGTAATTTCTCCTATGATATCTAACCCCCATTGCTCAAATGGCATAGAAACAACTACCGGTTGAAGTGGGATGACTGCTCTCTTCTCCCTCCCTGCAATCACTTGACAAGTCTTACAATTTCTAGCATATGTGTGAGCGTCTTTGAAAAAAGTAGGCCAATAATAGACATCTCTCAATATATTATGAGTGGTGGTGTCACCTACAAAATGTGCATTGATAGGACCATCATGGAGCTCCTTCAGAACTTTCTCTGCATCTTCACATTCAAGACATCTTAAAAGTACCCCATCATAATTAACGCAAAAGAGTACTGAATTTATAAGGTGATATTGTGTGGATTTTAACCTGAGGGCTCTCCTTTCCCTAGGGTTTAGGTTTTCTGGGAAAAGTCCCATTATGCAAGAGATAGGTCAATTTCTCATACCAAGACTCTTGCGCTAGGGAAATGTATGAAGATTCACCACACCATAATGCCAATTCATTCTCCCATATGGGGTCTTAATTTACTTGGTCCTGGGTTACATATGCTAGTTTGCATAACCCTTGTCCCTTAAATAATTTAGCATGTTTTATATATAGGTCAAATTCTTGGACTATTTCCATCCAGTTTCCTTTTCTCTCACCCATTTCCCATTGAGTAAATAGGGATCAGACTGCAGGGTAAGGGACGATGACTTTGGTATGGTTCTTGAGGATGTAAGATCTGAAATGTTTTACTACCTTGTATGCTGCATAAGTCATCTTGTCTATAGAAGGATAATTTATTTATGCACCTTGGAGATTAGTGATCATGAATGACATCGAGGCCTCATTAGTGTCATCATCCTTCTGAGTTAATACTGTGGCTAACGATTGGTCAGAGGTGAAAGTATAGAGGAATAAATATTTGTTGAAATCGGGGCTTCGAAATACTAGGGCTTGAGATATTGCAGTCTTAATATTGATGAAAGCCTTCTTTCGTCCATCATCCCACTTAAACTCAACATCTTTCTAATAATTTTTTGTAAGGGTTTGATAGTTTCCGCGAAGTCGGGGGTGAATTTCCTCACAAAATTGATTTTCCTAAACAACGATTGCATAGCTTTTTTGTTATGAGGTAATGGAAGCTGATCTATAGCTTTAATCCTTTCTGGATCTATGTGGATTTCTGCTAGAGATATAATGTATCCCAACAACTTACCTTCCTCGACACCAGAAATAGTTTTCTTAGGGTTTAAGGATATATCGTATTTCCTACACCTTTCAAAAATATGGGTTAAATGTTGGATGTGATCTTCTTTTTTCTTTGAATACACAGTCACGTCATCCAAATAGACTACCGCACACTTATTGATTAGTCCCCAAAATGCTATGTCCATTTCCCTTTGGAAGGTCTCTTCTACATTAACTAACCCAAAGGGCATGCATTTGTAAGCGAAGGTTCCCCACCTTGTTCGGAAGGTGGTTTTCAAGAGGTATTCTTTTGAAACTAGAACCTGGTTGTAACCTGAGAAACCGTCCAGAAAGGAGAAAATCTCAGATCCAGACACAGTCTACAGGAGTTGCTCCATTGGTGGGACTGGGTAGTTGTCCTTTTCTGAAGTTGTGTTGATATTTCTAAAATCTACACATAGGCGGATTTCCACAGACTTTTTCTTACAGGAACCAAGTTTTCTACCCAGGAAGAGTGTCTAACATGGAAGATAATTTTGGAATCTAACAGTTTCTTTAACTCCTGACACATGAGGGGCTCTAGGAATGGGTGGTACTTCTAGAGCTTCTATTGGAAGGGTTTTACTTCAGTCTTTAAATGGATAGTGTGTTGAATGATACAGGTATCATAAGTTTTCAGATCTCGGTAGGACCATGCAAAGACATATTGATATTGTATAAAAAGTTTGAAATATGCCTTCTTTTCCTCTTTAGATATTGTCTTGCAGAGGTTTACTTTTTTGGGGTTTTTCGGGGTTCTGAGATTTATAGTTTCATGCATGGGACAAGAACTACCATTCTTCCCATTTTTTGATCCCTTAAATTTTTCCCTTAGGTCAAAAAGGTTTTCTAAATTGGCTATTCCCTTCGGTATCATGTGAGACCTCGATTTGTCAGTCATTTGATGAGTCTGAGAATCGGTTTGAATGTTCCTGGAATACTTCATCATCAATAGCCAATTATTTGAAATTATATTGGTTAGTCAAAACGTTTATGATCTGTTCATCTCCTTCAAATACCTTCCAATTAGAAATATTGTTGGGCACTAATGGTTTGTAGAGAAATTCCACAGTGAACTGGGAGGCTTCATAATATTCTAGAGGTGATATCCTTGAAGCAACGATGGCCAAGGAATAAACAAGAATGTTCTTTTCTCTGGGGACCACTGTAATGTTGAAAGCTTCAAAATGCTCTATTAGCTTGTGCACTTCCTGTTGGTAATTTTTCAGGTTTGGAGAGTTGCAATGTATAGTATTCCTTACTTGTCTAACAATGATTCCAAAATATCCAAAGACCTTCAATTCTTTAACGTTCAAGTCCATGGCTTTCTTTAGCCCTCGTACTAGAGCTTCATATTTAGCGGTATTGTTTGTGCATTCGAACTCTAGTCTACAGGACATAAAATGTCGTTTACCTTTTGGATCAATGAGGATGCACCCTGCCCCAAAACCTTCTTGCGATTTAGAGCCATCAAAGTATAAGGTCCAAACTTGTGGGAAAAACTTATCAGCTTCCTCTTTCTTGTCACTTCCCTCTCCCTTTCCTGTTTTTTCTGTGATTTCCAACGTAGGTTATTGACAAATCATTTCAGAGTTTCGGGTAAGGAGAACATTAGATGAGAGGGGGGAGAAATTCCCAAAATCGGAGTCACAAGAATAATTGCCCAGCACAAGGAATTCGGTTGATGAGGGTTCATTGAGGGTTTATAAGTCAATGACTGTATGTTTTAGATATATTTCCCTGTTGATCCTAGTCATATTTGCGTGCCATTTTAATGGCAGCCAAAGGTGAACCCAGTTTGTACTAAAGTATCTGTTTAACTTCTCAGACCAATCTTGACTCAATAACAATCCATAAGCTTCTGGGATATCTACTACAATGATCTCAATTACTTGCACAAATTTAGGGTCTGTCGCTATTCTGATCATTACATCTTTGAGTTCTCCCATGACCTTCACTTGGGTTCTGTCTAGCTGTATCACATGTTTGTCACTTTTGAGAGGTTCTACGTTTAATGTTTTGCAAATGGACAATGGCATAACATTGAAAGATGCTCTTGAGTCGACCAAATAGTTATGGAGGTTTATTTTGAAGACTTCAAGCATTAAAAGGAACGATGGGACAAAATGTTTTCCCTTCTTATCTTTAGAGAAAGTGTTCACAGTTGGTTTATTCCTTAGGTTTGTGGGAGTTAGATTTTATCCTTGTTTAGTGCTTGTTGTAGGATTTTCTACTGACTTCAAAGCTTGTAACATAATGTCTTTTTGTTGAGGGACTCTACACATGCCCATAAATGATATATTTGCCTTCAACTTCTTCAAATCTTCTACTATGTTGTAATATATCTTGGGTGATTCTCGAGTATGGATTTTTATAGGGTTTATTCGGGGAGAAAAAAGTGTTTTCGGGTGATCAGGAGTTGGTCTCCCTCCCGAAATTGAGGTAATAGTAAGTTCATTTTAGACAGGTTGACCTCTACTTCGTGCTTGCACATCCAAGACTTTTGTGGGTGGTTCTTGAACCTCAAATAGGTCATTGGAAGGAATAGGTAGGTCAGGATCCCATATCAACATGGTTGTCTCTTCCGGTGGAGAAACTTCTTCTTGATCGACAATATTCATAACTGAGCTGCTTGATTGTTCGGTTAGGGAGACTTCATCTAGAAGCTGGTTGGCGATCAAATTCATGGCATGCACCCATTGGGGGCAGTCTATTTTAGAGTGATTCTCTTGATGATAGGTACAGAAAGAGTCAGATGCTACATTTATTAGATCGATGTTTAAGTTGGATGGGGGAGGTTTAATTGCTTTGAAAGGAGGATTTATTTTAAAGAAAGGTTTATAGGGCCTCTGGCCTTGGTTTCTCTCCCTTGCACTTCTCTTTATGTCTATGATTTTGTTTGACAACTTCTTGACCATGAGTTGTAGGTCCTTGTTGGCCCTTGACCAAGTTTTGTGGAAACATTGGTCATGTTTGACCATTTTTGGGACTTTGACATGCTGGTCGAAGATGAAGCACCCAGGCGAAGCGGAGATCGCAGGATCTCACCCTGTTTTGAGGGATTTTTGGGTTTAGGCCTTATGTAATGGGTATGGGATGTCGACCCATAGGTTTACCCATGTTTAGGCCCCTTTTGTAATGTATAAATAAGTGGTTGAGCGAGATAAGAGGCCCCGTTATTGTTGGTTTTTGCTAAGTTGTAGAGTTCGATCTATGTGATTGTATAGGCCGATGGCTTAGTGATGATGCTAGCTATGTGTGTATTGTGTAACACTTGCATAGCTATGTGCAAGTGATTGTAACAGACTGTGTAAGGATTTGTAAAGATAGATTGTGAAGGGATTTGTGCTTTGACATACTCGAGGAAGGAGGATCTGGTGGGGTGCACGCAGATATCCTGTCCTATGCGGAGTTGGTTTTGTGGCTCTGTGAATGTAAGAAGATTGAAAGAAGATAATAAAGAAGATGAAGAGTTGGTGGATGTAGCCCCACGTTGGGAGTGAACCATGAATATCTTGTGTTGGTGTGCTTTGTGCGATGTATTGTTGTTGTTCATATGTTTACTTTCTTAGTGCATTGATATTGATGAATGATAGATAGATCTATTAATGCTACGTTCTTAGTATATAAATGAATGATAAATCTGAGTTAATGTTATGTGCTAAGTGACTGAAATTATAGGATATTGGTCGTTACTGCACTGATATTCATTCAGGGTAGATCTGCGAGGTGAATAGAATCATAACTTAATGAATGTTATTGGCTAAGTGTTTTGTTAAGGTATTGTGATCACATATATGTGTCCCAACTAAGTTGTAGACACTTGAGTCTTGTAACACCCCCTACCTCTACCTAGGGTGAGACTTCATCTGCTTCGTAGGTGTTTTCGAAAGGGTCAATAGTTAGGATTTTGTTGGTGTGTTGTTGAAGCATTGAACCTTGGGTTTGCCCATGTGCCAACAAATGGTTTCTTTGTCAGGACCTGAAACTGTGATTGTTGGGAACTGAAGAAAAGAGAAAGCTCTATGTGTAGATATGTCGTTGTAGTGTACAATAGTCTACTTGACATGTGAATATCTGTGCTAAGAAGAGAAGTCTGATCTGAAGAAAATAGGTGATATCTTAAAATATTTGTGCTCTAATAAAGGTAAGATAAGTGTAAATTGTTAATTCGAAAGAATGGATCTAAGTATGTTTGATAGATTTTTTCCTAGCCTGAAAACTAGGGCACAGATAGAAAAAATAAGATATGATATGAATAGATCTGATAGAAATAGTGAAAGATATGTTATTCCTATGCATAGAAATAATTTTTGGACTAACAAATGGATGCAAGACCCTAGAAAAATTTTTTTGCAGGTACAACACTGTGATCCTAGTGTCCAGTACAGGAAAGGTTGGGGATCATTTAAAAGAAAGAGAGGATTGACTCTTTGTTATAGTTGTAGAAGACCGAGACATCTTGATAAGGCATGCCCTGGTACAGGTCCTATTTGTATTTGTTGTAAATCTATTGGTCATGAGGTTTTGGATTGTTCAAGAATGATTGCTAAAGTTGAAAAGATGAACCTGAGACAAGAAAACCATGAAGAAGGTCAAGAAGCTAAGGATATGATAAAGAACTAGAAAGAATCAGAGACTATATTATTACAGTTGAAAGAAACAATGAATGATCATAGAGATGACAGTTTATCAGATATCTTGAAAGACAAAAAGAAAATAGAGACGAGAATAGGAGACTTCGACATAGATTGTGTATTGGATGAGGACACACAAGTGAATATTATGACAGAAAGTACTTGGAAAATTTTGGGAAAGCCTGCTATGGTTCCTTCATTGGGAGGGATAGGCTTGTTCAGAGGAAATATGATAACCCTATGTGGAATACTTACTCATACACCTGTTATTTTTCATGGAACATCGACAGAAGAAGAATTTGAGGTTATTAAGTTTGTTGAAAAAAATGCCCCGTTTCCACTTTTGTTAGGTAAGACTTGGATTGAGAAAGATTGGATCACAAGGAAAGCAGAGGAAGAAGCTACAGAAAGAGAAAAGAAAGAATTAATGGATTTCATGGCTAGGAGAATAAAGAACTTAATAAAAGAACAAGAGGACAAATCGAAGCAACTAAGGGCTAGAGACCTGGTTGTTGAAGTTGAAAGAACACAAGAAGGCTTAAAGAAATTATCCATGCAAGAGAGTAGCGCACCTACTCCAGTAAGAGAAGAAGTATTATCCTCAAACCTTGTAAAAGGCCCTCAGGAGTGCAAAGTTACTATGCTAGGAAGAGATAAGAACAAGAACAAAAAGAGGAATCCAGAGATGTAGATCATAGGAAAGGAAGCAGGAAAGCTCAGTAAGAAGAAAGGAAAGTAGAAAAATTGTAGGATGTTCCAGAGAGGGCTTTGCAAAAGGAAGGGTTGCAGAACTTGAACATTACCGGAATAGAAGAACAATGAAGATTGGCACTTCGCCAAAGTGAAGAAATATGACCGTTAGAGGTGTCCTGACCATTAGACCGACGCTCGAGAATGGCTATAAATTCATTTATTGCTGGAAAGATCGCCCTTGGACCATTGGGACCACACCACGACGGTTGGAATCGTTTTGATTGAGGCATTCCTACCTATTGGAGGAGTCCATTACTCTGTTATCTATTTAGTCCGTTGCATGTCCCACCAAGGCCACTTTTATAAATTGTGATTACCTGAGCCCAGAGAGAGCTGATTACTATTGTGATATGTTTATTGAGACCTTTCCATCGATTCGCTTTCCTAGAGAAGACCAATCACCTACCCGAGATATCCGATTACGAGTGTGTATGTCGGACAACTTCAGCGCAATAGAGCATTTTGTAAAAGAGATTCTAATTGGCCTTATGGTTGAGAAGGTCATGTCCACAGGAGTACAGGCCTCATCGACATGAGGATTCGAAGCATCCTTGTCAACAACACATCGCTCTAGGCCATCCTGAACTGCGACAGAGAAACAAATCAAGCACCGTGATGACTTGGTGAATGCGAAGCTCATCCCGTCGGTCTTGACCGACTATATCCCACCTCTAGATGGCACAGTTATTCATGATAGTGTCCCAAGGGAATTCAACTATACATTGATCATGGAGTACCTCACGAAAGGGATACGCGTAATAGGCCCGCAGTTGGGACAGATCCCAACTCTGAGGATCAATGATTACAACCTGAGAGAAAAAAAAAATTACACGATGCTCACACCGCATCGCTACCTGAGAAAGATGACTGGGAGGAAGATGAAGATCGTTCCCCATCCATGGACCATGGACATCGCGAGGTCCATGATCCTTAATGTGATGAAGCTACCACGCTTTGGCAGACAACAGGAGGTTAACACATGTATTAAAATCCTCCTGCCGTGCTTCCATGGAGGGTACCTATGGCTAGATAGGCACATCACTGTGGATCCAATGTTGATCCATAGGATCACTAGATTGAGTATGCAAGGATCAGACTCACAAGACTTCTACCTAGAGAAGGTTGCAGATCACACCCTAGCACAACGGATTAAGGAAACCTACAACGATGTGGAGAAAGGGAAGTGGGGCTACAAGGTAGCCACCATTCAGAATGGCACAATGCGCCTATCCTACCAGTTGATCATTGGTAATCTCGTCAGGAAGAACATATCGACGTAGGTCATAGGGTTCATTGTCGACCTCGCAGGGAAGTGCATCAAGGGAATGCATGTGAACTGGGCAAGCTACCTCGTCAACAAGTTAGAGAAGTATTGTCCCGAAGCACAAGACTAAGGCTATGAGTTACACCTCAGCTGGTTATTGATCCTCATTGCCTTTGTTTCTTGAAAGATGCTAGAGGAAGTAGCATTTTTGGAAGTCAAGACATCAGAACCACTGGCTACGAGGTTCACCACTTTGTGGTATTCCAACGATATGGCGAAGTAGTGGCATTTGAACATTGACTTCCACACTTACTATCTCCAGATCACATGATCCATTAAGTCAGTTCCCTGAATGACTCTGAATACTTTGCATACTTATAGGAAAATAATGAAGTTCTACGCAGACATGCACTTCATTTACATCATGACATGTAGGGATGAAACCAAGGAGGAGCTGTAATTGTACTATAAATTAACTGATGAAGACATGAAGGAGATAACTAAGGAGTGGCCAACTGAATTCCTTGTACCAGTCGAGTAGAAAAATCTCTCCAACCCCAATATCATCAGAAGTCCTGTAGTCAACTGGGAAGAATATGATGGACCGAGCAGTGCAAGGAAGAAGAAAAAGAAGGAAGAGGTGTAGGAAATAAACAACGCATCGGAGGAAAAAGCAAATGATTCACCTGGAAGGGGAGGAGATGATGAAGTAAACTAGGAAGAGGAAGGGGAATAAGATAAGAATGAACTGGGTGAAGTGACACCACCTAAACATCCCGTTACAGAGGCTGAGACATCAAAGAAACGAAAGTTTTCTCTGCAGAAACCCTCAACTAGAAAGAAGAGCTGCGCGAATAGACCTAAGTTGCAAAATGTTCTCATGATCGATGACATTAAACTCATCATCGCAAAGGTATCAAACCCCTCGAAAGACATTTTGTAGAGAAATGAATCCAAACAGGAGACAATGTATGACAAGATCAAGGCAGAGCTCAAAGGAGTACAGAATGCTCTCTATTCGAGCGAGATAGTGTCTACTGCACCATTGTCACCAGGGGATATAGAAGTAGAGGACGAGCCTGCCCAACTACGCATATTAGGAGATGCGACAGAGGCTTTCCTTCGTCGAGTACAGGAGGAAAACAAACTGGCCACGGAGGCCCTGAAGAAAGAAAAGGAGGAATCCCTAGAGAAAAGTCAGATTGCGCAGCAAGAGAAAGATGACCTCTAGGAGAAGTTTGCAGAAGATAGAATGCAGATCTAGAAGGAGAAAGATTAGCTGCTCACGGAGAAAATTGGAGTTAGAGAATCAGTCACTCAGGCACTCCGCTCCATGCTGATATTGACACCGATGGAAGAGGAGACAACTGAGAACCAAGTGGGGAAGCTCACTGAAGCCATTCAGTAGCTCCAAGTACGAGTAGCAGAGATGGAATTGAAAATAGTGCTGAGCACTCTGCAGGAAGTGAGAGATCAGAGGGAAGAAATTTCTAGGGGTGTAGTCAAAAGAATCAAGAAACTGGTTGCAAAATGTAAGAAACATAGTAGTCAAAGTGTGCATGCTTATAAGTGCCTTGCAGAGGACCCAGAACTGAGAACATTAGAGGCACAGCTCGAGGAGGTGAAGCAACAAGCAGCCACCATGCAAGCACAATTGAAGCTACTGTCAATGGTCGAGAAGATGAAAAGGTCACAAGAATAGCGTACAGTTAAGCAGTAGACCCATGCCATCTAGAGTAAAGTCATGGAAGTGACCCAGAGACTTCAGTCTGTACAGGACGAAGCCTGCACACTTTTTGAGGAGATCGAAGGATGAGGTGCACAGATGGAACAAGTGGTCACCCCAGTAGAACAACGCTTGGACGGAACTGTCACCGAGACAGTCACTCAAGAGTTCACTGAGAAAGAGGCTCTAGCAAAGCAGCAAGTCGAGGAAGCTCAGGCCAAGATTGAGATATTTGAAGTAATATTTCCCATATCAAAGTGACTTGGGATGAGTCACATGTGAGTGTTGGGGGATTGTTGGCCCTCGACCAAGTTTTGGTGGAAACATTGGTCATGTTTGACCATTTTTGGGACTTCGACATTCTGATCGAAGACAGAGTTCCCAGGCGAAGCAGAGATCGTAGGATCTCGCCCCCTTTTGCGGGATTTTTGGGTTTAGGGTTTATGTAATGGGTATGGGATGTCAGCCCATGGGTTTATCCATGTTTAGGCCCCTTTTGTAATGTATAAATAAGTGGTTGAGTGAGATAAGAGGCCCCATTGTTGTTGGTTTTTGCTAAGTGCTAAAGTTTGATCTATGTGACTGTATAGGGTGATGGCTTAGTGTTGATGCTATCTATGTGCATATTGTGTAATAATTGCATAGCTAAGTGCAAGTGATTGTAAGAGACTATGTAAGGATTTGTACAGATAGATTGTGAAGGGCTTTGTGCTTTCAACTACTCAGGGAAGGAGGATCTAGCGGGGTGTACGCAGATCTCCTGTCCTATGCAGAGTTGGTTTTGTGGCTCTGTGCATGTAAGAAGATTGAAAGAAGATAATAAATAAGATGAAGAGTTGGTGGGCGTAGCCCCATGCTAGGGGTGATCCACGTATATCCTATGTTAGTGTGTTTTATGCAATGTATTGATGTTGTTCATATGTTTACTTGCTTAGTGCATTGATATTGATGAATGATATATAGATTTGTTAATGCTCTCTGCTTAGTATATGAATGAATGATAAATATGAGTTAATGTTATGTGCTAAGTGACTGAAACTATAGGATATTGGTCGTTACTGCGATGATATGCATTTAGGGAAGATCTGCGAGGTGAATAGACTCATAACTTGATGAATGTTATTGGCTAAGTGTTGTGTTAAGGTATTGTGATCACATATTTGTGTCCCAGCTAGGTTGTAGACACTTGAGTCCTACAACCCTCCCTGCCTCGACCTCAGGTGAGACTTCATCTTCTTCGCAGGTGTTGCTGAAAGGGACAGTAGTTAGGGTTTTGTTTGTGCATTATTGAAGCGTTGAACCCTGGGTCTGCCCCTGTGCCAACAGTCCTCTATGTCTCCGCTTCCTTTTTCATGACCTTGTTCTATTTGTTTCCCTGGGGGTCTAGTCAACAAGATTCCTCTTCTAGGAGGAGGTTGAACTTCTTTTTTGACTAATGAGACCTGGCCTTCTTTACATCCCTTCATTTGAAACTCTATCGTTTTCTCTTCTTCAAAATTCTCAGCTATGGTTGGTTTGGAAACTCTTTTCACAAACATGGAAACAAAAGTCTGGAGAGAATTAGTGTATACATTGATTTGCAATTCCTGAGTAGGTTTAGATTCAGGATGTAATTTTTTTAAGATGGTGGTAAATATTTGATTGAAGTCTTTAACCCTTTCCTTTGAATTAATGGTGGCGGTGAACAACTTGGCCATCAAATCTCTTGTAGTAGTTTCTTCTGCAAATTTATCTAAAAAATCCTTTTGAAACTTCGTCCAACTAGTTATGGATCCTAAAGGTAAGTTAAAATACCACATGGATGCCAAATTCTTGAAAGTGTACGGGAACAACCTGCAAACTACGTCTTCATGTTGGACATTCATCAGTCTGATAGCTAGTGTGAATTTCTTGATATGTTCTTCAGACAATCCTGAGGTTTCAGGGTCAAATTTAGGGAGTAACTTCTCTGGATGTCAGGGAAGGTTATGTACTCCTCCAAGGATGGCCAAAGAATCTCTTGCCAACCAAGGTTGATTATTCTGAGGTGGGTTTCCCCTTTCTTCATCATGGTCATGGTTATCTTCCATGTCTTCAGATCCTGAGTTAAATGCTTCTCCTTCCGAAAATGCATCGGGCTCGGAGAAGTTGTTGGCTGGTGTTTCAGGGATTAGATTAAGAGGATGTCCAATTTTGATGAGAGAAAAATATATCAGGTCTTCTACTGTGTGCACAAAAACTTGGTCGAGGGACTCGACCACTGGTATACTTATTTGTTTTCTTCGAGGAAGCAACAGGGATAATGGCAATGCACCGATCTGTCAGGCGTAATCTCTTGTGATTCTTTTGAATTGGTTCAATTCCTGATGAGGAAGAGTGTAAGGTATATCAGGGAACAAATTTTCTTCCTCGTGCTAGGGTGATTTTCTCGTTTTAGGAGTACTCAGTGTGTGTGGGTTGTCATGGGAATGACTAGCCATGCATGTGGGTTGTTTTGAATCTATAGGTTGTCTGAAATATTATTTGAAATATATATTCAGCCATTCAATGTTCAACCCTCCTTCTAGCACCAATTTTTTGACGGGTCCTAAATCCCTTTAACTCAATAGCAGAAACTAAACCCTCCACCGAGGCCTAATTAGACTCTACAACGTTTAATGGTGGAATGGTTCTCCAGATCTTGCGATCCGGCCAATTAATTGATGGGATTTATGTTTTCTTTTGAAGGTTTCTCCTTCAGTTCAGACGTTCTCTTTTTTGTATTTTTTCTTAGGTGGGACTGATATAATATAAAAACTAGTATAAACCAACTAGGTAACAAAGTGGGAACAAGCTTAACTACTAGAGAAGAGGCTGAGCTTGGGATAACCCTTTCATTCTAGCATGTAGACAATGATTCTCTACCACAAGCCTAGTACTAATACATTAACCATGTTGGTATTCCAATTACTAACTGAGATACAATTTATCAGAAGAAAACATGCATGCAATAAATGATGGTAAGTAAAATAATTCACATAACTCTAATCATCAATCACATAATAACACAACGATTTATCTTCATCATTAAATATAAGAACTGTGAAACATTGAATCAGATAACTTATCAATAGATATAGTAGCTCTAACTCATTACAACATCCATTCATGAGAAAAAATAAGAAATAATTATTCTCTGCATCCAATCATACATGCTTTTGATGAAAAAACTTGTCTATGGTCCTAAACAAGACTTCTCAATTAGGGCAGCTCCAAAATACTTCTTAAAAAAATCCAAAAATGAAGACCTTTGAAACAACCATCGACCTTTGATAATAGGTCAATCCTCCTATTTATAACATACTATTAACTAAAAATAACTATTAAAGTACAACTAAGTAAAACAAAACTCGCCACATGGTGCTTTCTTCTATCAGTATTTCTAAAAGTCATCTCAGGATCTCACTTAAGTGGGTGACTCTTCTCGTACTCTGACCACTTGATGAATATATCCTCGCATGTGTTGGCATATGGGAATCCATGTTGTTCCATTGGGGCTGAAATAATATCTCTTATTTCTACTACTCATGTCCGATACTTGACTATTCTGGCACTTAACTGTTGCAACATGGCTAGATCTTTGATCAGGTGCTCCATGAACTACTGCACTTGTCCTGACACCATGTCTGTCACCTTTTCTACTTTAGAATCCCATGATGAGTCTTGTTCAATGTGTGATTTGACTATGTCGTGTAAGACAACAAAGTCGTCGGGTGTGACGAATTCGAGGAGGCCGATCTCTCTCATTGCTCAATTGATCTTGGTCCATATTTTCTCGCAGTAGACCCATTTCTCTTGGATTTCTCAATGAGGTTCCTGAGCCATTTTTACCCAATATTCAACTGATTTCCTTATGTGGTCGATGATACTTTTGTTTAACACCCAAATTTCATGCTCTTTGATGTCTTAGCCTTGTTGTAGCATGTTGATATAGTCGATCCTTTCCATGGCTTGGTGTGATTTCTCGTACCACCTCTCCATATCCTTGCATGTTGCCAGTTCCATGAGGGTGTCTTCTTGAAGCTCGACTATCCTTGTAGTGGATAGGTGTCATTCATTTGTAGATTTGTTGTAGGCCTCCTTGAATTCACTCCTTAGGAAAACTATGGCTTGTGCGGTGTCCTGGTAATACTTCACCAAGTGGCACAAATGTTCCAATTCCTAGATCCTCTTCATCCCTTTTTTCTCTGTCCAGGGTGACATCTGTGATTGCCATCTCTGTGCTGATTAGTGCAGATGTTTTGGCATGCTCAGTATTTATCAAATTTTCCTCTGTGGTGATGAGGATGAAGCAATATAGAGTGATACTCCTCTTCTTGGTGGTTCTCTGGACAATAGCTTTCCTTTTCTAGTCATAAGTGATGGCATGTTTGTCAGCTACTTCATCCACAAGTTTGGGGATTTTTTGATCTCCCCAGATGATCATATTTCCTAGGCTCCCGATGGTATATATTTGTTCAAGGCTGGGTTCTTGAACTTCCTCTATGTGTCTTGAAGGTTCGGATTTTGTTTGTTGCTCATCGAGAATTTGAGTACTGATTGAAATTGAGGTGTCGGGGGTAGGCTCGATACTTACTTGATCGTCAACCATTGATATGTTGATTTTCTGTTGTGGATCTTATTCCTTTTGTTCGCCCAAAACTGGCTCAGCCCTTAGACCATCTACTTGGGTCTCTGGTGTGTAAGGAAGCTTAGTGTCTAAGACAATTTCAACCCCTTTTTCATTTTATGGGAGGCGAATTTGAGCATCAGGAGCTGGAGAGGATTCCTTCCCTGGCTCCTTTTCCTCTATGATTTGTACAGGGGTCACCAGGGATACCTTTAGGATTTCTTCATCATCATAGATATTTATTAATTTTGTGAGAGGATTTGGTGCACTTCCTCTCCTTGATGTTCTGATTATCTCTGGCTGAGATGAAACAACTGTTGGTGATCTTTCTGGTGGCATTGTAAATTCAGGGTCGTCTAACCCAATGATTTAATCAATGTCTATTAATTCAGGGCTGCTTGGGCCCATCTGGATTATCAATAGGGGGATCTATTATTCTTGTAAGGTCCAAGTCGTCTCGCAGCTAATAAATTATCCATTGCGCCTATTCTATATTGAGTAACCCCCTTTCTCGTGCGTCCTATGTCATATGGAAACCTCTGTCTTGCACCGGGGCTACTGGGGGAATCTCTGCTACTTCGGCCTCTACCAAGGGAACCTTTGCTGCTTAGGCTACTATCATTTCCTCTTTGGCTCTGAGGGCCTCTTCATATGATTGATATATGGTTGTCATCTGTTCATCCAGGCTCATGGCTCTGAACTAGGTCATTTTGGGGTCGTCCATCCCTGCCACCACCTTGTCCTAGTCTTGGGAATTTTCTGTGAATATTTCATCTTCAAATTTATCATGGGTGTATGGCCAGTAGGACGACACTTGCGAAGAATTTTTCAAGACCATACCCTTTGGGTTGTGCTTGTGGAATCGGTCGGTCTGGGATCTGAACTCCAATTGGCTCAACCCTTATTTCTTGGCTTGAGTGGTATCCTTCACCAAGTAGAAACCTACATGGAATCCATTGTTGGTTGTGGAGCCTGATTATCTTCCTGATTCAGAGGTCCTTGTTTTCAGTCGTGTTTATACCCCATGAAGTATTTACACCCCAGAAGTATGTACACTCTTCCACGCGGGGGAGTGCAGAGGGGGGGTACCCCCTCTGCGGGGTCTGGGGGGCCTATCCCCCCGGCTGGGGGGTCTGGGGGCAAGAGGGCCCCCAATGGGGGTTCGAGGGTGAAACCCCCGAAGCAAAAATTGCCTTATAAAAGTATATTGTAATTTCATTGTAAATCTGGACCGTTCATTATAAGGTCGCAGATCTAACGGTAGAGATTATGTTAGGGTTTTTTCCCTAGAAGGCAACCCTCTTTTATGAGGGAAATGTATTGCGGCTATGTAGGTGTGTGAATATTGTATTCTGAGAGAGGAGACTGTGAGATAAAGAAGAGGAAGTTACAACGGGTTTTGCTGTAGGTTGTATCCCTTCATTTGCTGGATAATAATAAAGGAAGGACCTGGCAATTTCTCTGGTGGATGTAGCCCACACTAGGTGAACCACGTAAATCTGTGTCTCTCTTGTATTGTGTGTCTTTTGTGTTTTGTTTCTGCATTTTTTTTATTTTATTGCTCCGCGGTCCTGTTTTTCTAACATCCATAGGGTATAAATGCCCATTTTTTATCCTTGACCAGGGTGGTTTTGTAGCCTTGCAGGATGGTTTGGTAACATATGTCTGCCACTACAAGCTGGTCAGGAACATGCTCTAGTAGGAGATGTGGTGCTCCAGTGGCCCCGAACACCTTGATGTATGTGTCTCGCTCATCCAAGTACCAGTGGCCTACCTTTGATATCATCTTTTTGGCCATGACTGATAGTCTCGGGCATTATTTATTGAAAATAATGAAATAAATAGATGAATTCATCGCAAATGAGGGAATATGATTTCTTGTACCTATTCTCCCATAGGATGTTGAAATATACGTGGACTGAGAACTGTGCAACATGCTAGCTCAGGTTCATGCCTATGAAAATGTTTCTGGAACACATGAAATCAAGTAAATATGAAGCCATGTAGAAAGTTGGTGTCTCTCCTTCCTTCGACGTCTAAGCCTGTTGTATGTAGATGCTCAATTGCTTATAGATGATGGCTCCCCAGTTGAAAATGCTCCCAGAGATGGCCACTGTGTAAGCTAGAGGCATCTATACTTCATAAAATATAGAGAAGTCCTTCTCCCCATATAATCAACAGATGAGAGCCATCAAGTCGATGTATGGCTCCCTTAAGTTGGTCATCTCGTACCAGTCAGTGCTTCAGTTGGTGTATTTCTTATCTTCTATCCACCATGAGGGCATCACCCTGCTAGTGTCATGGAGCTCATAGAATTTTATGATGAAATTTTTGTTTAGTCTCTCCTCAGGGTCTCTAATCTTGTAATAATTATATACCTCCACCAGAAGGAACACTCCGACACATCTACCATTGTCGTCATTGATCAAACGTTTATGCATGTCTATGTGGTCAATGAGACACTTCAGGAGTTTGACATAGGGAAGCATAGGGGTTCTTCTTGCTACCATGTGCAGGTACAACTGTCAAATATTCAAAAACACCTCATCGTTGAGCTTTCTAACATCTAGTTCATTGTGAAGGATATATTCTGGGAGTTCCTCTCAGTTGATCTTTTTGAAGAGTTCTCCCCAATGTGGGAGTGCCGCCTTGGTCCCTATGCTTTCCTCTGTGTCTCCAAAGGCTAGAGGTTGAATGAAAGCCTTCTTTGTAGATGTCTTAATGACTATTTTCGTCCTTAGAGTAAATTCCAATTGTTTTGCAGCCCTTGGAGAAGAGCCTTCTCCTACCTCTAGTTCTTTCAACTTCGGTGCCCTTGATGATCGTATAGTGGTTGGATTTCTTGGCAACATCATTCCTGCAATTGAGATAATCCTTCAAACACTGTGTAAAGAGAAAAACCAGATAAAAATATATGAAATGAAACCATGTAAAATCCACAGACTTGGGTACATACCTATGAAGCTCGCTAAATCTCATTATTTGATACTCACGGGATCTCTGCAACTTTTGAATTTCTCGTTTTGCTTCTTTGGATGCTCCGAATTTCTTTGCGTGCATAATGATTTCATTTACAATGGTTCAAGATAATTTTAACCAGAGAAGAACTTACCATGTCACATCAACCATTCAATTCGAGTGATGAGTGAATTTTAAACAAATACGCCACCGAATCTCTACAACTTAAATTCATCGTGGGTTGACAGCAGAGGCGGGGAGGGTGATGTGGTATATCGGGGATTTTAAATGGTTGTTTTGATTGATGCACGAGTTAGCCACTAATGCACGATTTGGTATTAATTAGCCCCTTAAATACTCAAAATATAATCATATCTAATGCTAAAACGACCCATCGTGTCACTTTCTCAGTGGGTGGATCGGGGATTGGTAATGCACTAAAAACGTTTTCTTCGATGTCCCTCACAAAAGATCTGACACTAATCAATATCATTGTACAATGTTGTCATGGCAAGGCTGACTCGAAGGTGTGACCTAAACCTAGGGAACCAAGAGTTACTCGGGGTAGAAACTAGAACGTACGGTTCTCCAATATAGAAAAGACACTTGGCATTGAAGATCGGTTCCCTAATTTTCATGTATAAATCGGATTCATGACTTTCTTCAAGTTGTGCATTCTAAAACAAACCTGGGTTAGCCGATGTCAAAAAAGGCATCGGGGGTCGGTGATCGGAAATAAACCTATCACGTGTTTTTCTTCATATTTGGCTTCCTCGAAAACTCCCGATGCCGAAATTCTTCGAGGATCGGTGATCAGGAAAACTCTTTAGCGTGGTCAGAATGTTCATTGCGATCCTTTTCAGTTTTTCCTGATTCCTATAAGCACATAGGGTATCAACTATTGGCTATATCGTTTATGTCTTCGTTAACGCCTATTCCCCTCATCGTTTATTGATTCCAAAGAAGATCGAATATCGACGATATCCTTATGCAATGTTTGTCGTAAAACAAAAAATTCCTTTTTCCAATACTGATGAAGATCAGTGCTCTGCAACTAAGGTTTCCCGAGTGGTTCTTTTCAATCTTTGAACTCCTTTCGATGCCGAATTTTTAGTGCTTCGGGTGAAGTGTTTTGGCTGTTGATTCTTTATTTAAGAGTTAATCCTTTTTAATTCACGGGGTTTCATAAATTCAAACAAACCTGAATAGCAAATTAGAGTCAAGAGAACAAGAAAACACAAAGCACTTCTCAAAAGGAACTCGAATCAGATAGTGCAAAGATCTTGTGGTACCCAAAATGTGAAAAATTGACATGGGATTTTTAGGGTGTGTTGAGTGCTCAAGAAGAAGGTTAAAGGGGATAAAAAGGCTGCAAATAATGATGGCGAGGGAAAAACCGAGAAGAGGAAATTGAATTTTTCATGTAATATTTTCATCGAAGATGATTTGACTCACCTATGCCCTCGGCTTGTGGAAGCCCATAAGCTACTAGCACATAAATAATATGTTGTGTTGACAAACCCTTTTCCATAAGGGAAAAATATGTCTCAAGCCTCCGCATCCATGACCACGCTTGGGGGAAATCATGGAACCCCCACACTGAATGCTAGTAACACGGACACAAACATTTATATGCTTAAATATGACACTCATTTATCGACCAGGGTGGGTGACTACGAGACGCCGGAATCGGTTGATAAGGGAAAAGAGGCCTCCAACCCATTGACTCCTCTACAAATTGAGAAGACAATGGGATAAACATTGACTCACATCCCTAAGGGTGAATTCAAAAAGGCTACTCATAACACAAACTCAAGCACTAGCCAAAATTACTCCATCATAGAGGATCTAGCACAAACTCCTTGCGCGATGTATGCTCTAGAAGTTCTCTAGAGTTTCCCATCACAAAGAAAATATTTTTTGTCATCCTTAGGAGCAGCTGAGCCTAGTAACTCAGGAATGATCATTTTCGATCCAACTGACCATAAACCTTGTCTTCCTCACCATGTCTCCTTTCATATAGTAGTGGCGTACAACACGAAATCATTGACACAAAACATTTTCCGTACAGTGGTTGATGAGGGTGCCTCGACTTGTGTCATGTCGTTGGCATGTTGGAATGCCATTGACCAACCTAAGTTAGCTTTGTCTCCCACGTTGCTTAGAACATTTGACAGTCGGTCATTCAGACCACATGGCATAATTCCCTCTTTCCCCATCCAGTTAGAGGGTAAAAATGCATGTGTCGAGGTTAAAGTAATCGATGCACCTCTAGACTATAATCTCTTGTTAGGGAGAAGTTGGACCTACACAATGAGCATGGTTGTAGACACCATTTTTTGGGTCCTATGTTTTCCACACGAGGGATGGATTATACTTGTTGACCAATTATCCTTCTCTCATCCTGACCCTTCATTAGGGGCATCCAAGGTCCCAATGATTGATAACTCGCAGTTGGGAATGGTCAACTTAGGGGTTGGATTGTTTTCGTCTTTGATGGGAACCTTTGACTATCCACCACCTTCCAATGATGTTAGGTTTTTTTCGGTTGTTCCCGACCAGCCAAAGGTTGCAATTTTTCAGGTCTCATCTGTTAAAATGATTTATTTCAAAGACCCATGGACTTTACCTTCCCCATCAACTTCGATGGAGGGGGTAGGGAATATTTGCATGGCCATGCCCTTATCTGCTGCCAAGGTTGCATACAACATTTTCCATCAAGTCTCAACGAACCTTGATCTGGATTCCCTAGAGGAGCTAGATCCTATTCTAGAGCCTATTTGGGCCTAGGACTCTCTCGCCACCCAAGACCCTATAGACTTGGTCTTTCCCTCCAACAAGGCGATCTTGGAGGAATTATCTGGTCTCAACATACCTTGGGATGATCTACACCATAGATATTACTTTCTATCCAAGCTCAAGAAAATAGAGGCAGGAGAGTTCATCCTAACCATGAACATTGATGTCACTTGTCCCATTAACCCTTTTTCCATGCATAGAGTATATGCCGAGGGAAATATGGAAAGTATTTCTTAAATGATCCCTATCGATATCTCCAAAACTGACGGTGTCATGGAGAATGTCTTCATTGGAGTGGAATACTCTCCTGAAGAGATTAAGATTTACACCGAATTGTTTAAAGCGTTTCACGACATCTTTTCCTGGTCTTATGAGGAGATGTCAGGCATTGACCCACAAATTGTTGAGCACAAAATCACAACCTATACTGATGTCAATCATGTCAGGCAAAAGCTTCACCCAACCAACCTTGTCAAACCAACAATGATAAAGGCTGAAGTAGAGAAACTCCTCAAAATTGGTTTCATCTACCCCATGCAATTGACAGATCGAGTATCGAACCCTGATCCGATCAACAATAATCAAGGCACCATTTGTGTATGTATGGACTTACGTGATTTGAACAAGTCTTTCTCGAAAGATAATTTTCTGACCTCATTTATCAATCAGATTGTCTATGAATGCGTGGGTTGCAAAGTCTTTTCTTTCATGGATGGGTTTTTGGGATATAATCAAATTCAGATCAAACCTGAGGACTAGCATAAGACTACTTTTATTTTTCCTTGGGGTACATTCACATATCAAAAAATGACTTTTGGCCTGAAGAATTTGGAGCTAATTTTCAACGGGCCATTTCGTTCACTTTTCACGACCTCAAACACATAGTCGAGGTGTACTTGGATGATCTCGCATCATGTTCTCGCAAGAGATATGATCATCCCACCCATTTACAAATTATTTTTGAGAGGTGTCACTACTATCGTATTCTCTTGAATCTAAACAAGTGTAGTTTTTGCATCACATAAAGACACTTATTGGGTTTCATCGTGTCAACAAAGGGGATCATGGTCGATCCTCTAAAGGTTGAGGCAATAGCTCAATCACCTACCCCACACACCATTCCTCAGCTTCAGAGTCTGCAGGGGAAAGAAAATTTTCTTCAACGTTTTTTCAATAATTATGCTGAGGTAACTAAAGGGTTCATGCATATTTTGAAAAAAGGGTCCCATTTTGTTGGGATGAAGTAGCTCAGGGATCCTTCAAAGCATTGAAATGTGGCCTGACGTCTACACCTCTACTTAGGCCTCTTAATTATAACAAATATTTCTTGTTGTAGAGTCAACTATCTGTATGGTCTTGGTCCAGGAGGATGACATGCTTGAGGAGCATGTCATCTATTATCTTAGCCAAGGCCTAGTTGGATTGGAGCTCAACTACTCTCATGTTGAGAAAATTGATTTGGTGGTTGTTCACGCTATCGAACAGTTATGTCACTATATATTGCTTCGCAAGAACATCGTCATCATTGTCGTCAACCCTTTTCAATATGTGTTAATGTGATGGGTCATTGGCAAAAATATTAGTAGATGGATAGTTATCCTACAGGAGTTTGACTTGGATTTTGTTTCTGCAAAATATGAAAAGTCATTGGTCTTTGCCGAATTAAATTCAGAACTACCAGTTGAGAGTGGTGATATTATACCGAAAGAGTCACCTATCAATGGAGATGTTTTTCTCATAGCATCTTCGGACCCCTGGTATGGAGATATCCTCATATATCTTCATAATTTGAAGTTCTCCTCTTCTGATTCTCGCAATGAGTGTCGACGAATACAACACCAAGCGCGCAACTATCTCATCCTTGATGAATCTTTGTATCGTCAAGGGGTAGATTGCATTCTTCGACGATGTCTTACTCACAAAGAAGTAGAACTCGTTTTGAATGACTGTCACACTGAAGAATTTGGTGGTCATCTGTTTCGGTTGGAAATGGCCCAAAATATTCTATGTGCAGGATACTTTTGGCCCTCATTAATCAAGGATTGTGTTGAGGAGGTCAAAAAGTGTCACCCGTGCTAGATCTTCTGTCGGAAGATGCGGGCACACCCAACTCCTATATTCTCGGTTATTGTCGTCAACCCCTTAACCAAGTGGGGCATTTATTTCACTACATGTCACCCGACTTCTGACAGGGGGTATCGCTATATAATCGTAGCAGTAGACTACATAACTAAGTGGGTCAAAGCTATGTCGACATTTAACAATGACATGGAAATTGATTTCCTTTTTCGTTTTCAATTAGATAATAGCTAGATTTGGTATCCCAAAGGATATTGTCACTGACCATGGCAATCACTTCCATAAAAAAATGATGAATGAATTAACATCAAAACTTGGGTTTGAAAATGAGAATTAATCTCCCTATTACCTGCAAGTGAATAGTCAAGTTGAAGCTATGAATAAGTCTCTCAAAACTATTATGCAGCGAACGATCAATTCAACGAAGTCAAATTTTCATTTGATGGTATATTCAACACTTTGGGTTTATCAAACTTCTGTGAAGACTTCTACCAGTTTTTCACCTTTTCAGCTCGTTTACGGTCTGGAGGAAGTCTTCCCCGTTGAGTGTCAAATCCCTTCTCTGAAGTTGGCAGTGGAACTACTTCCCGACACTTCACCACTTGAAGAACATATTCTATATCTCTAGAAGCTCGATGAGCAGTGTCAGGATGTAGCCTCGGCTAATGAGGCTCATAAACAAAAAGTCAAGTTTGAATATGATCGGTCTGTCCACCCTCAGATTTTCTCCGAAGGCGATCTTGTCCTAGTCTATGACCAAGACAAAGATCCACTGGGGGTAGGCAAGTTCAAACCCATGTGGTTCAGACCTTTCATCATGAAACAAGTCTTAGAGAAAGGTGCTTACCATCTGGTTGATTTTGAAGGGAATGCCTTGGAGGAGCCTAGAAATGGGCTCTACCTTAAGAAATACTACACTTGGGCTAGTCACCTAGGTGTAGCTTCTTGTATATATGTATAGTTTTTTATACTTTTATGTCTTTTTTCATTTTATGGATGTGTAGTTATTTATGTTCTCTTTTCACTATGGAATATGTCAAGTAAATCAAAGGTTTATGTTGGGTTAGTGGATGGCGCCAACTGACACACTCAGAGGCTTGCTTCCGCAACTTGTGTGATTTTCACACCTAGGGGCCAGTTGCTATCTTTCGGAGGTATTTGTTTATGAGACACAACCAATAATGTTGTCCAATATAGTGCAGTGATATAATTACTGCATGATTCCTTGTTACATGGTATCTCTTGCCTTCGGGTTTATTTAGATGCTTAGTTGGTCATGTCCCAGTTAAACGAGGTTTATCGTGTTTATGATCCCACTCTTCATCGACGATTCCTTATGGTACATCTCCTAGAATGATATTTTGATTATATTAATTATATTCATGTTCCTAGGATATTTAATCATTTAGCTGATACTCTAGCTAATCAAGTTTTAGAATGGCATGTTGCTCACATGCAAAAGTAAAACATATACACACACATGTAAATACATTTGTAAAAATGCCATCCATAAAACAAGAAAGATGTATATATATATGTCCAAAAACTTGTGTCATGAGTACAAAGTGGGCATGAAAGCCTCAAAAGTGGTCGGTATACATCGGTGGGCTTAATACCTAAAACATATAGTACAAAAAGTGCCCTCGGGACATAATTAGTCCAACACTAGCTAAGGTTTGGGCCTATTGGCCCTGCTGTAGTGGAAAACAACGTTTGAAATATGCCAGAATAAATGGACCCATGTCTAAGGCGCCCCTACTACATGCGGTTTCATAGTCAGGGGAAGATCCTCGATCTTAGCCATAGGAATGACATGAGTGAGAGCAGTGAAGTTCCTCTCTACTCGTCGCAGGACTCTATAAGCCTCTCCGGCCGAGGGTCCTCCTGTTGCTACTGGTCCTGCCTCTAGTTGAGGATGACACTTGGTCCTGGTGAATTCTATTAGTTGAACTGGTCCCACATCTGCACATAACATATTTTTAAGTTAGTACTCTGACACACACATAAAAATGATATATATTAAAAATTAAAAATTTAATAACTTAAAATTTATTTTTTTTACCTATCTCGCTGCGCTCCTCGCCAGGGGGCACGGGCATTTCTGGATCTCTAAGGAAGCTTATCCCTACATAGCGATAGTCCTCTATCACATGAATATGATGTTCCCACAAGTCAAATAATTTATCGTTGAAGGCCTCTTGGGTCATTCCTCCACCCTGTCTAGGTACCAAGACTTCCCACCCACACAATGTCGATAAAGAGGTGATATGTACCTAGATTGTCTCTCTCGGGCTAATACTAGGCACCCTCTCGAAGGAAAAGGTGCTTAAAATGGTACGAAACTCGAATTTCTTGTTTGTATGCCTACGACACTATGTGAGTTGTCTCTTCATGCATACTAGCATGGTAGTAATCCAATCAAACAAGGTAGCCTCTAAACATTGGAATGCACAATGCATATGTGCA
Organism: Picea engelmannii; assembly: GCA_009831015.1. NCBI lineage: Eukaryota > Viridiplantae > Streptophyta > Pinopsida > Pinales > Pinaceae > Picea > Picea engelmannii. The sequence goes on along the minus strand of ML787685.1, from coordinate 115,965 downwards.
TGAGAGGCTTGGTGGAGTGTTGTGGATCCCATAATCCCCCTGATCATGAAAAAAATAATGCAAAGGGAGAGGTTGGTGATCTTGTGAATCGACACTTGAGAACTTACTTTGTCAGTAACAACCTCACAATACATGTCGATGTAGTCCTCAATGTTGAATGGCCCCAGAGGAAAGGTCCTCAAGTTGACCGGTTCCCCTCTTCTGGAGAGGTCGGTCAGGAAGTAAATATCCTCTGTAGTCAAGGTCAATGATTGAACCTCCAACATGAAATCTTTTCATCAAGATGCCAATACTCCACTAGATAATTGAGCAACCTTGGTTGTGCCCTCATGAACGAACACTGGAAGAATTTCCATAAGCCACATTTTTTTAGCGAGGTGATGGACACATGGTCCTCCTCGACCAAGACATCCAACTCCTCATGTTCCCTCTCTCTCCAATGAACATACATCTAGTCACACACAAAAGTTGGAGAGGGATTAATAGTTGTGTTTTCTTTTTTTCAATACAAAAGGAGGTGTACACGGGCTGTAGTTAGTACAGTCACGTATGTACTCAGGTTGTTTATTACTCTACCTGAGTACATATGTGGGCTGACCATGGACAACTCACATACACGCAAACGTGCCCTTTTTACAAGGGTGCACAACTCCCAAACAAAAATTAAATGCATTAGTAAAGTATTAAAATGCAAGATGGAGTGTTTTGTACTTACTTGGTCCAAGTAGGAGGGTTTTTCGTCCACCGTAGCTCTCAGAATTCACGATTTGATCAAAGGGGTTTTTTACTTCTTTTGCTAATTTCCACATTGCAATGGTAAAAATGAGATGCCCACTTATATTTTTCCCTAATTTGGTCATTTTTTCACTTTTCCTGACTTGGTGACTACTTGAATTCTCTTTTGAGTTATATGTGGGCCATTCTAATGGACTTGTCCTTTCAAGTTTGGTAATTTTTTGAGATGGGTTACACTAACATCATCCCATGGTGAAAGTCATCTTTTTCAACTTTTGCATATAAGTTAGGTTTTCGCTCCCAACTTTTTGCATGTCATTGTCTTTTCCGCTTTGCCATAGTATTGATCCCACTAAACTGCGACACAAAACCTTCTCAACTGCTTTAGAAGTGTCATAATTAGGTGGTAGAGCCTTCCTCTACATGGATGCCCTAGGTAGATCCTTTACTGCATTTTGGCCTCCATGTTGTGAGTTTATCTATAGGCTCAGGAGTCCTTGTTAGTCCCGCCATGAGTATGTATTGAATCCTCATTCTTCTCTCTAATCATCATTCTCAGCCTTACCCACAGGACTCCTTAATGAGCACAGTTTGTTGTCTTTCAAGATCGCTTTAAATTTTGAAAGAAACATCCAACGAGACTATATTTATTCTTTTCAATCTCGTGTAGATTACTTGAGAAAAGAATCCCCACTGGAGTATTCTTTAATCCCTTTTCAGACTCTCTAAAAATGAAAATATTATCAAGCGATATTGTTGTCCTTGACTCTCTCCAAACTCAAATTTGAAGGCACATATCTCTGGCAGTAGTTTACCCCTTTTTCGATCTAGATGGATAATTTTATGAATAAAGGTATGCTATATGAAATTCGGTTCACTAGAATAGTATTATCAAGCATAAGTTTAACTCTTTTTCTGGCTTGAGGGACTAAATTTTTTAGAAAGGAACATTCTCCTTGGTTTTGGTTTATCTCTTTTTCGGGACTTGGACATTACTTATGGAAAATGAACCCCACCGGAGTCCATAGTTAATCTCTTTTCAGACTCCCTAAAATTGAAAAGATCGTCTAGTGACCTTGTTCCTTCACTCTCGTTAAATTGGTCACGAAGAACATCTACTTGGCATGGGTTTACCCCTTTTTCCAACAAGTAGATTATTCAGGAAAAAGGTACGCCTCGGGAGATTCGTCTTGCCGGGAGAGTTCTCCTCAGTCATATTTTATACATTTTCAGGATAAGAAGACTAAACCTAGAAATAGGTTGTGAGTCCATAGTTAAGCTATTTTCAGACTCCTTAAAAATGAAAATATAGCCGAGTGATCTTGTCTTTGCCACACTCATTAAAATGGTTTTGAAGAGACATCCTTTCAATGCAATTTTAACCCTTTTTTTGAGCCGATTCGATTAATTGAGAAAAAGGTACTCCTTGGAGTCTTGTTTTGACGTTTTTCAGACTCTCTAAATGTGAAAAACTATCGATCTTACCTTATTTGGGCTCGTAAAATTTACATGGAAGGGGTCTTGTTGTGTCATGTTTTACCACATTTTCATGTCTCCCCCTTGCATCTTTGGCCTAATGTCGACTCCATGTTTCTCTCAACTGAACCTTCAAATCATTCCTTATACACAAGCCTTGTAGCACTTTTTTTCCTTTGTGATCTGACACCTTGATCCATGGAGGAATTTTCCCCAAGTGTCCTTTTCCTGCACATGTATCCTTGCCTTGAGAATCAGTATGTTCTAGGCGCTTGGAACTAATTTTCTTGTCCACAACATTCGTTCCTCCTTTGTAATGTGGAAATATTTTTTTTTTCAAGCTCATTTAAAAATTGAAAAAGACAAAAATCAAATATTTCAAAAAGAGGGGACGGGAAATATCAATTATTTTTTTGGTAGCAAGATAGTCTCCCTTGGAAAAATCACATCGTTATGTTTGTTCATAAAGCATTGGGATCTATTATGACCTTAGGAAGTTGTTCTCGCTACATAGAGTTGTGTCCTCCTCCATTTGGTTACTCTTCCAAACATATGGAGAGTTTGCGGTGCCTCCTGCATCAGAAACTTATGTCAATATTACGCTGGCTAAGTTTGATCATCTTTCATTCTTTTTTCAAAGGGAATTTTTATCTAACCTGAGTCGGTGATTCTACAGTTTGTCTCTTGAATTTCATGATTTGGCCATCCTGAGAGTCTAGTCAAGTTCGAATTCAAAGTCTATGAAGTTCTATGCCTAATCATCGGGATCTTCCAGTCTTTTCCCAACAGCATGTCGAAGACCTTAGGGTAATTATTCTTACACTCCCACTGTACTCCTACATGAGTTTTGAATATCTTGAAGTCATTGTTCGAGCTATGAAGTAGTCATATCTAGCTGCAGGCATCACTAGCTTCTTGAAGATACATATTGCATTTATATATCTTCAAATGATTTTGAGATGTAGATCCGTTGTGTATTACTCATGGAGACACTTTATATATTTATATGACATGGATCTGCAGTGTATTTGATTGGTAGCAATGATTAGTTCATCCCAAGCATGGGTATTCCCACCTCGGAGAGATTATTATTGTATTGCATATGGCACCTCCCAAACTCTGGTCCCGGGTTCACTCCAGTCTGTGCTAGTAAAGATATTGTAATGTATTTTGGCCATCATTTGCTCTTCTAACCTCACACATTAGGGGGCATATTTTATAGCTCAAAAATTCCATACTTATGCATACATAACATTGGCCCTTCCACTTGCACAATTTTCCAAATTACTACTGAGACTCTCTCTTAAAAAACCATTTTTTGGAGCATGTACGCACCCTACTGCACTACTTCCCACATACACATGCTTTCTGCATAATAAAAATCTTACGTACATACACTAGCTACATAATAAACAACCAGGGTTTACCTCCAGAAGTTGCAAACATTAAAAAGTTATAAGGAATTCAGTAGAATTTACGGGCTATTGGAGGTTTCCCAACCATTTTACCCATTGTATCCCATCCCCAAACCGAATAACTATCCTTTTTTCATATAAAAGGAGGTATTGGGGTCCCATTACATCATCAAGCATTATAACATATAAACTCTACCAAATTCCCTTCCCCTCATTGCCCAAGTTTTGCAGCCCTTTCTAAGATTTGGCCTCAACATTCCCTCTCAATCCCTTTCTCTTATGCAATCCCTTCCATTTTCGTAAGGATATCATTTGATTGTGAGAGGAAAGTATGGAATTATGCACTTGGAGCAACAGTAAGAGGATCCCAGACCAGGTTCATGGAGCATTGCCGACATGAAGGTTGTAACATTTTAATCTTCAGTTTGAATAAAAGAATCCTTTTCCTATCCCAATATATTGTGTGTTGATATATTTATTGATTAATGTATCTACGTTTATATCTTAATATGAGCATGAATAATTAGAGGTTGTATCTTTGTAGCATTGTATGCCTAAGTGTTCTTGCAGGTCATCTTTGGGAGGAGACCCACAACTAAGGAAGCTACAAGTTTGACGGAAGTCTACATCAGACGTAGAACCACAGGTACATTTACTTATCTTCCTTCTTCTCTTTTTGCCTTTCTGTTCAGATAGCTTGGGGTATTTTAGAAATAGGATTGTCTTTTAAGGGAGATTAGTGCTCTTCCTATATCTTTGACCTGGTATAGTAATAGGGGGATTTTCCCGCTAGCAAAAAGCTCAAGCCTTACATTTTTTGAGGCATACACAGGATCTTATGGGAATAGTTGCGTATATACACAGTTTTTCTGAATAAATGTCATGTAGATATATGATTTGTATGCAGTGAAGTTAGGTATATGATGTAAAGCCCTTAGAAAAGGGGGTGTATGTAGAAATTTAATGACAAAAATCAGCAAGCTAATTATGTCATACACTTAGAAACCTAGAGATAACTGTCTTGTATGAAATCTAAAATGTCTAAACCCACATTTAGAAATTACCATAAGTAGAAATATACATTTCTAATCAATTTAGAAGTGGAATAAACACGATGAACAACATTCAATCAACCATGAATAACTAAAAAAATTAGGAAAATGCTAGGGAAAACCCCAATGTGGGAAAACCCAATGAGAGAGAGAGAGAGATCTTATTATTCAACTTTAGGAAAGTACATATCAGTAGGAACAATACAAATTCCAGCCAAGAGAAAAATACCTCACAACACGATAAATTGTCCCCAAAATTTCTACCTTAATTTTTGTGCCAAGTTCGTATTGTTGTGCGCCCCACCCAAAAAAAATAGCAACTTGAAAATAGAGCCAAAATGTTGCTATACAGATTTTCCTTCAACAAAAAATATCCAAAGATTCCTCTATTTTTATGCCAACACTTGCCTCATTTTCCATGCCCTCTTTTTTGTTGTATGGACTATATGGATCCATACAGTATGGCCTCCCTCACAATAGTAAATTACAGCACTCACGAAACAAAAAACTCTCTTGGGATTTTTGCCCAATATCTCTTGGGAAATGTGCCCTCTTTGCTTCCCTCTTTCCTCTCTCAATCTTACTCAGAAAATCTCTCTCAATATCCTCCTCAATGTGTCTTTCACACTACTCAATGCATTATTTTATAAAATGTGAAGATGACTTTTTACCTCCCAAGTGTCTTTTCACCTTCCCCAACCCTAAATCCAATGCCCAAGATCTAATCTTCCCTTTACAAGATCAAGGGCCATGATTTGTTCCCTTCAAAATAAATCACTTAAAATATTAAAGTACGTTTCACTTTATTACATAAGTGCACTTTATGAAATAAAGTCACTTTAATATTAGAAGGTACACTTCATTAAAAAGTTACTTTAATAAAAGAACCACTTTATCACAACTTTATAAAAACCCATTACAAAGTTAAGTGCCTAGTAGTGTCAACATAAGGTTACATCAGCATACAAGAAAAAACATGCGGAGTACCTCCCAAGATAAAAATATAACACTCCCTCTTAGCGAGGGAAGTACTCACTTCCATCACTATCATTTGGTTCTGTCACACTGTGCTCATTAGGAGCTCCCTCTGAACCTGGAGCTATCCTCAACACTTGCACAAAACTCTAACTAGAAGATCTTCTCCTAATAAATATACAGAACCCTGAGCTCCTTGGAGAATCCACTCCACCATGAGCATCGGTTCGATCACACTGGCTGAGCCTCCTGCCAGTTGCTAGTGGGAAAAACCCCCCTTTAACTGCACCAGGGTTTAAAATGCAGACAAAGAAAATGACTGTCTAAAATATAGTTGATCTTACTATACCCCAAACATCTCGAAACAAACAAAAGAAATAAAAAATAGAAGATATCGGGTAACTATACCTTTGATCCCTGCGTCCAGTGATGATCTCCTCAAGCTTGAAAGTTCCACTGACTACACGTCTCCTACCAAGGCTAACCTGCATCCAAAGATAGGAAAACAAGAAACTACAAGGATGCTATTCTATTCATGAGTTAGGGTTAGGTATTAAATGCTAAATATATATCAATGAAGATACATTAAGCACCATTATTTGGGACATGAAAATCCAACAATTTTATTCATCATACAAAGATTATACCTTACAATCTGAGTCGGCCACCATTCCGTGAACCTGGTCCGAGATCAGCTTTACTATGCTCCAAGTGCACCTTGAATGGACCTCTTCTCTCAATATTATGGCCACCTTTATGGAAGGGAATGGATTGAATGGAAAGAGAAAAGGATGAATGGGGAAATGCTAAGGTTACTTCTCACAAAAAGAGGCAAAATCTTGGGCAAGGAGGGGATGTGAAATCATGCAGAGTTTCACTTTTCTTATTCTTATATTTGAAATGATACCCCAACACCTCATTTTATATGACAAAAGGATGGTTATTCGGTTGGGTGACGGGATATAGTAGGTGGATTAGTTGGGAAACTTCCAATATCCAGTGGATTTCAACGAATTCCTTGCAAATTTTTAATTTTTGCAACTTTTGCAAGCACACGGGGGTTGTAGTGGTGAAACAAGAGCATGTATGTGTGTTGTAGTGGTTCAGCAAGTGTATTTACGTGGGATGTAATGGCACAACTCACGTACATCTTTGAAAAAGTAGTTTTTAAGAAGATCTTCTCAACAATGCCTTGGCAAAACATGCAAGTAAGAGGACCAAGGCCATGTATACAGGAGTAGCGAATTTTAGGGCTATAACAGATGCCCCCTAATGTATGAGGTCGAGTGAGCCTGGGACCAAAGTTTGGAAGGTTCCATCTACAAAACAACAATTGTCTCTCTGAGGTGGGCATACCCATGCTCGGGATAAACTAAATCATGGCTTTCAATAAAATACACTACATATACATGTCATATAACTATATAAAGTTTAGCCACGAGAAATACACAATGGATCTACATCTCAAAATCAGTCGAAGATATACAAGTATAGTATCCATCTTCAAGAAGCTAGTGACACATGATGATTGGAGATGAGGTCTTCATATCTTGAGCAACAACTTCAAGATTTTCAAAAATCAGGTAGGAGTATAATGGGAGCGTGTAAGTCACTACTCCGAGGTCTTTGATGACTTGTCAAGAAAAGACATGAGGATCTCGATAATCAGGAAGAAAAATTCATCGATTTCGAATATGAACTTGATTGGACTCTCGGGATGGCCGACTCATGAAGGTCAAGAGAAAAACTGTAGAAAGATTGACTCAGGTTGAGTGACACTTCCCTTGGAAAAAATCATGAAATATTACGAGACTCAGACAACATGACATTGACATAAGTTCACGATGCAGGAGGCAACGCAAACTCTCCATGTGTTTGGAAGAGTAACCAAACAGAGGAGCACATAGTTCTATGTAGCAAGAAAAGATTCCTAAGGTCATACTAGATCCCAATGTTTGACGAACAAATGGAAGGATGTGCTTTGTCCAAGGGAAAATCTCTATTATGTTGAAAAAAGAATGCATATTTTCCATCCCCTTTTTTTGGAATATTTGATTTTTTTGTCTTTTTCAATTTTTTAAAGAGCTTGAAAAAGAATAAAAGAATGTTATGTTACAAAGGAGGAATGAGTGTCATAGGAAAGCATACTATTTCCAAGTGCAAGGAACATACTAATGCTTAGATCAAGGAGACATGTGCAGGAAAAGGACACTCAAGGAAAATTCCTCCATGGGTCCAGATGTCAGGTCGCAGAGGCAAGAAATGCTACAAGGCTTCCGTATAAGGCATGATTCAAAGGTTCGGTTGAGAGAAACATGGAGATGAAATTAGGTCAAAGATGTAGAGATGAAAATGTGATTAGTAAAGACACAATGAGACCCCTTCCATGTAATTTCAACGAGTGTTATCAGACTGATCGGGAAGTGTGAACACAAATAGATCTCCCTAGCTTCACTACAAAACTAGAATAAAACAATACAATACACTACTCTTTCCTTAGATTTCAATTATAAAATGAGAAATGGATATAGAACATACCTTTTAAATATCGAAGATATGAATTCTCCAATGCAATCCAAGCTTCGGTGTGATGCTTATGGAGAAATTTCGGCAAAGGAACACAATCCAACGAAGTTAAGAATAACAGAGCCTACTTGATATGAAACTATGTATGTGATCAAAGAATCATACAATATGGACAAATAAGATTCATATAGAAAAGAAAAGTGCATTTGTATTAAATAATAGAAAGAGATATTACAACCAAATCCTTGATATCGTAAGGTCCCTTCCAATCGTCCCTCATTTCCCACACACTTTTGCTCCAATAATTATGAGACTATAGATATGAAAGTCACTCACAATCTATCTTGAAAAATAAAAACTCAAAGCCACTCTAACCAAGCTAACAATCTCAAGCCAAATTTCCAATCTAACTTTCTCCATGAGAGCTCCTCTCCTTTTATAAGATGAAGAGGATAAGGTGAGGAGGTTAGGATGATCCCACTAAACCACAAAAGCGAGTAAGATCCAAACCGATCGTAGGCGATCTTTACCATAGAAGCTTCTCCTTATAGAAGCATCGAGAAGATGCTCATTTTTCCCACATACAAAAATCATCGCACCCCTAGAACTGAGCAGAGTGTGACGATGTTGCAAGCCAGGTTTAGTACAACATGCGATGATCTGGGATCGCCGCACCTCTAGAACTGGACAAGGTGCAATGATCCTCCTTATTAGGGTTTTTACAAAGGAAAATATGATTTCATCTCTCAGGAAATGTTCTTCTGCCTTATTTCCTCAAGAATTCAGGCCACTAATCCCTATGAAGACAATAGATAGGTTTACATCATTAACGGTCATAGGGATGAAGAAAATAATGTGTAACAAAGAGCCCCCCAAAGTATGAAGTTAGAACAGAGTGATAGCTGAAATACTTTGTCGAGTGTGTGTAGGGAACAAGGAACAGTTGGAAGGGACCTTACGACATCAAGGTTTTGGTTGTAATCTCTCCTTCTATTATTTAATACATATGCACTTTTCTTTCCTATATGAATCGTATTTGTCCATATTTACCGATCAATCCGATCACAAAATTGGCGACCATACTGGGGAACAGGTTGTTTCCAAGTTTTTCTTTATTTATTGCTTTGATTTCATGGGTTCTATTTTCTGAGTCACTGAGAGATCCAGATGAACTCTTTGACTGTCTAAATTCACTGGAAAACCTTCTTGCCTTTTATTTTTTCCATTTTTTCCTTTGATCATTGCACCTTGATTTGAAGGATAGTGCGACGATATAGGATCAATGCACCCTACCTTTAGACATAGTTTGACATCATCACACTTTACTGTTATTTGGCCCACGATGATCTAGGATCGTCGCACTGTGTTGGTTGGTAGCCCGCGACGATTGTGAATTTTTTTATCTTTTGGTGGTTTTCCTTACCCAAATCTGTGATAAGTGTTTGGGGTGATTTGTTAGGTTTGATTATAGTCTTCTTGACAAATTTGAGTATGTTTTTCACCATATTTTCTTTGTTTTAGCTTGTTTTCTTTTGAAATATTTGATATCTTGCTTTGAGTGTATTTCAGTTACAAAGCATTGGTTTCTATTAAGAACTGTTTGGTGACAGAACTTCTTTTTATTTTATTGAATAGTTCATGTTAAAAGAGAAAATTTATTTGGGTTTCTTTGTTTTATAGAGATTTGCTATTGCTTTTAGCTATCTTTGAAACACAAAATTTAATTTCTTGCTTTATATTAGATTAGGGGAATCCTTGCATTTGAAGTAGTGAAATTGCATGGTTTTTGGCATTTTTGGTCTTGACATAGGGGGGCCAAGAATCATGTATTGGTGTACAGTCTCTTTGGATCATTTCTTGTAGATATTGATATTGATGAGTTTAATAAAATTTTGGGACATTGTGCATCTGGTAATGATAAAATTTTTATCCTTCTCGTAATATAGCTTTCATCGAAGTGAAATATTTGCATTCTCATTTCTTTGCATTGTTTAGAGTCGGTAAAAACATCATTTAGTCCATGCCATTTTCCTCTTGAGTAAAAAATAGCCTTAAAATAAAGAGCCTATAAAAATTGATTAAACATTTTTATATTTTCTGGTAGCAGACCTACATTATATTAGTTGTAGGGATTTGGAATAGGTGTGAAAGATAACTTTCCAAAGATGCAAAAAAACATAGATTATTGAGTTAGGGAGAGTTCAAATCCACTTGCTACATTTTTTCATAGGAAGACCTTCTAACACAAGGGTCAATCATGAGGTTGCATTAGTACTGGCAGAGTTACTCACCCTACTTTTTCGGTCTTAGTGTAGAGATTGCAAGTATTATTGGGGGTCACTTGAGAAGATATTCCTGTGGGGACCTTCTCGAGTAGGTTTCAGGCTAGATACCCTACCTTTTCACGTGGATCGGACTATCGACTATTTCCCTAGGAATCATTGATGTAATTGGTAACCTTAGTAGCCTATCTCTCTAGGGTCTTTACACAAGGTGACTGTGGAGGGGAAAGTCTTCATTGTACCTAGAATCGACATTGGCCAAACTCACTCGGGCTCCTTGGAGGGTATACCCACGTTTATGTGTGGGAGATTGCACCAAGGTGTAATTCCATTAAGCAGGTCATCAACGTAAATTTTCCACCTGCTCTATATCATCCCCTTCTTACAATGTTCCCATGATGTTGGATTTCATCACCAACTAGTGCATCCATTGTGAGAAGGTTTTGGTTGTTTGCTTGCTTCCTAGATTTTTAGAGTGTACTATTTGTTTTCCCTAGCAGACTCTAGATTGGATACTTGTTTTAATGTCATCAATTTCCTAAATGACCAATGAAGGAACCCCTGCTCCAAGGGAACCTTTTGTTTTTCCTTTTTATGGAAACATTGGTCCTCCTCACATCACTACTTTGAGCCTTCCAAGCCTCACGATTGGATTGTAGGTGTGATTTTTTTCCACTCAGGTAATCCCAAATGCAGTAAGTACTTAGGTCGTAAGCACTTCCCCCCAAGAACATCAACCTCATGTTGATCCTTCACCTCCTTCACTTGTGCAAGGTATTCTTCTGTTTCATCTTCTTTGCCGAGTGAAAGCTCTGAAGCTAGTAACCTGGTGGATAAGAAGAAGAAGAAAAGGAAGATTAAGAAGAAGAAAAATAAGCAAGGATACACACCTCCAACCACTGCTAGACATGTTGGAAGAAAACCAGCTATTGATAATCGTGTTGGGAGTGTTGATGGTGCCCAGACAACCCAAACCCATAAGCCCAAGTACCCTTGCAGGCTTTGTAAGGGTATCCATCTTCTTAAATATTTCCCTGGTATATCCAAGGTCATAGAAGCATAGTCTAAAGCTCCTTTCCAGTCCACATCATCGGCCTTTTCACAACATACTAATGACCTCCCATCAACTAGTCATGATACAGTTGGGAAGAATAAAATTAAAGTCAAGTTCCCGTGCATGTTATGCAAAGGGAGTCATCTAACTCACCTTTTCCCTCGTATATATGAAGCCTAGAAATTCCTGGAAGACATGACTATTTCACAGCCTCAAATTCCAACTACTTACCATAATCTTTCTCTCAACCCCTCTGTAGTTGATGGAATGATCAATATGGTCCCTTCGTCAGTCAGTCTGGTTGATCATGTAGTCAATCTGGTCAGATCCTTAGTTGAACCAGTTGAAAAAGTGGTTGATCTGATCCCATCCTCAATCAATCCCACTCTCCTACCAGAGAGTGAAACCCAAACGGTCGATCTGTTTCCATCCGTCGACCCCATTATCCTCTTCAAGAATGAAACCCAAGTGGTCAATACGATCTCGTCATCAATAGATCATACTCTCTCGCTCGAGAGTAAGCCCGATACTGCCCACCTTTTTCTCATTGATACAAACTCTATCGTGCTCGGGGGTATTCCTCCTTCTCCCATGGAACCCCCTTCAATTAATGAGGCCATCCTTTTTTATTGGGGTGTGCTAACTGGACCTCGTCTTCCCTCTCACATTCCTTTCCATATTATAGTACAGGTTTGTGGTTGGGACATTCCTCAGATGCTGATAGATGAAGGTGTGTCTGTTAGTATTTTGTCCTCTATTGCTTGGAAAGATTTGGGTTATCCTTAGATTTCCCCGGTTACACTGAATCTGTTATATTTTAACAGAGGAACCAGTCAACCTTTAGGGACCCTTCCTCAGTTTCCTGTAACTTTGGGAGGGAAAATTGTCTTTATTGATGTCATGGTAGTCCAAGACACCTTGGATTTCGCTTTTCTCCTTGGGCGAGACTATGTATATTCCATGAAAGCTATTGTGTCCACTCTTTTCCATGTGATATCTTTCCCTCATGATGGAAGAGTTGTAACTATTGATCAACTTTCATTCGTTGGTCCTGAATTGACCTAAATGACCTCCTTAAATGGTTCTTATATGTAGATAGTATTTCCTCTCGCTCGAGAGTAAGCCCGATACTGCCCACCTTTTTCTCATTGATACAAACTCTATCGTGCTCGGGGGTATTCCTCCTTCTCCCATGGAACCCCCTTCAATTAATGAGGCCATCCTTTTTTATTGGGGTGTGCTAACTGGACCTCGTCTTCCCTCTCACATTCCTTTCCATATTATAGTACAGGTTTGTGGTTGGGACATTCCTCAGATGCTGATAGATGAAGGTGTGTCTGTTAGTATTTTGTCCTCTATTGCTTGGAAAGATTTGGGTTATCCTTAGATTTCCCCGGTTACACTGAATCTGTTATATTTTAACAGAGGAACCAGTCAACCTTTAGGGACCCTTCCTCAGTTTCCTGTAACTTTGGGAGGGAAAATTGTCTTTATTGATGTCATGGTAGTCCAAGACACCTTGGATTTCGCTTTTCTCCTTGGGCGAGACTATGTATATTCCATGAAAGCTATTGTGTCCACTCTTTTCCATGTGATATCTTTCCCTCATGATGTAAGAGTTGTAACTATTGATCAACTTTCATTCGTTGGTCCTGAATTGACCTAAATGACCTCCTTAAATGGTTCTTATATGTAGATAGTATTTCCTCTTCCACAGGTCAATAATGTGGCGTTGTCTCCCATGACTTCATATTTTGATGACTTAGATCCAGTAGTTGACAAGGTGATCTCTTTGATAGGTATTTTATAGCTTGATATCCTTACCCCTCTCATGACCCTCGACATGTGTTCCTTCTATAGTGTATTTCTTCCATCAAATTAAGATCTCTTGGAAGCCATGACCAATTTTTGTCCCTTGACATGGTGTCCTTCCAGAGCATTGTCCTCTTCGAAGCCATGATCAAGAAGAGAGTTTTGAGCATGGTTTTCTGATTTCAAGCTCATTAAAAAATGAAACCACTTTGAGCATGGTTTTCTGATTTCAAGCTCATTAAAAAATGAAACCAACTTTGAGCATGGTTTTCTAATTTCAAGCTCGTTAAAAAATGAAACCAGTTGTGAGGATAGTTTTGCGTCTCTGTGGAAACCTCGTTAAAAAATGAAATAGAGGTTACGGGGATAGCTTTTTCATCTCTGTGGTAACCTCGTTAAAAAATGAAACCAAGGTTACGAGCATAGTTCCTATTTCTATGTCAATCTCGTTGAAAAATGAAACAAAGGTCTTGGGATTGAACCTGGATTCTCGAGCATAGTTCCTTTCCTGTGTCAAGCTCGTTAAAAAATGAAACAGATTTTTCTCCCTCTTTGTTTGAGTCAATTCCTTCGTCTAGTATTTGAAGCTTCATTTCATCCCCCTGTGTTGTTGGATGAGACGAAGCTTTGGGGGCAATGCTTCCAGCATCTAGACTTCATGCTAAAGTTAACCCACTAGCTTCTTAAGCTAGGGCCTAGGTACCAACCATGTGAATTCACGAACCATGCGTTGGGAATTCGCAAGCATAGTTTTCTTTGGTTCAAGATTGTATAAAAATAAAACCACCTACCCCAAGCATAATTTCCTTTGGCTCGAGTTTGTGTAAAAATGAAACTAGTTCCAAGCATAGTTTTGTTTAGTTTTAAGCTTCTGTAAAAATAAAATCTATCCCACACATGGTTTTGTTTTGTTTTAAGCTTGCATAAAAATGAAAACAATCATGAGCTTAGTCTTTGTTCTTTCTCATGCTCGTAAATCAATGAGAATGTAACTAAGTAAAATTTTATCACTTTTTCGGACTCGTAAAGGTTATATGAAAAAGGAATCCCCAGTGGAGTCGCCAATTTTGTTATCGGACTTATCGGTGAGTGTGGACACAAACCGATCTCCCTAGCTTCACGACGAAACTAGAACAAAACAAGATAGTACACTACTCTTTCCTTAGATTTCAATTATCAAATGGGAAATGGATCTAAAACATACCTTTTTAAATATCAAAGGTATGACTTCTCCAATGCAATCCAAACTTCATTGTGAGGCTTATGGAGAAATATCTGCAAAGGAACATAAGCCAACGAAGACAAGAATAACAAATCCTACTTGATATGAAACTATGTATGTGATCAAGGAATCATACAATATGGACAAATAAGATTCATATAGGAAAGAAAAGTGCATCTGTATTAAATAATAGAAAGAGAGATTACAACCAAATCCTTGATGTCGTAAGGTCCCCTCCAACTATCCCTCCTTTCCCACACACTTCTGCTCCATGAATTATGAGACTATGGATATGAAAATCACTCACAATCTATATTGACAAATCAAAGCTCAAAGCCAATCTAACCAAGCTACCAATCTCCAAAAAATCAAACTCAATCCGATCTAAGTGAGGATCGGTAAGTGCGGACACCAACAAATCTCCCTAGATTCACTATGAAACTAGAACAAAACAAGACAATTCACTACTCTTTCCTTAGATTTCAATTATCAAATGAGAAATGGATGTAGAACATACCTTTTAAATATCAAAGATCTAACTTCTCCAATGCAATCCAAGCTTCGTCGTGAGGCTTATGGAGAAATATCTACAAAGGAACACAAGCCAATGAAGACAAGAATAACCGAGCCTACTGGATATGAAACTAATGAAGACAAGAATAACCGAGCCTACTAGATATGAAACTATGTATGTGATCAAGGAATCATACAATATGGACAAATAATATTCATATAGGAAAGAAACGTGCATCTGTATTAAATAATAGAAAGAGTGATTACAACCAAAGCCTTGATTTCGTAAGGTCCTTTCCAACTGTCCCTCGTTTACCACACACTTTTTCTCCAAGAATTCTGAGACTATAGATCTGAAATTCACTCACAATCTTTCTTGAAAAAGAAAAACTCAAAGCCACTCTAACCAAGATAACAATCTCAAGCCAAATTTCCAATCTAACTTTCTCCATGAGAGCACCTCTCATTTTTTAAGCTGAAGAGGATAAGTTGAGGAGGTTAGGATGATCCCACTGAATCAAAAAAGTGAGTAAGATCCAAACCGATCGGAGGACACATCACCATAGAAGCTTCTCCTTCTAGAAGCATCGAGAAGATGCTCATTTTTCCCATGTACGAAAATTTCCACACCCCTAGAAATGAGCAGAGTGTGACGATGTCGTAGGCTAGGTTTAGTACAACATGTGACTATCTGGGATCATCGCACCTCTATAACTGGACAGGGTGTGAAGATCCTCCTTATTAGGATTTTTACAAAGGAAAATATGATTTCATCTCTCAGGAAAAGTTCTTCTCCCTTCTTTCCTCAGGAATTAAGGCCACTGATCCCTCTGAAGACAACAGATAGGTTTACATCATTAACGGTCATAGGGATGAAGAAAATAATGTGTAACAACGAGCCCAGATAAGGTGAGCTCAGTAGTTTTTTCACGTTTAGAGAGTCTGAAAAAATGTAAAAGAAGACTCCAGGGAGTACCATTCTCAGAGATAGTCTAGTTGGCTCGAAAAAGAGTTAAACTTGCACTGAAAAGACTTCTATTCAAAACCATTTTAATGAGTGTGACAAAGACAAGATAACTCGACAATCTTGTCAATTTTAAGGATTTTGAAAAGAGATTAACTACTGACTCACAACCCTTTTATATATTTAGTCTCCCTAGCCGAAAAAGGTATAAAATTTACTGAGGAGAACTCTCCCGGTGAGACAAATCTCCCGAGGCATACCTTTTTCCGCTATAATATACAAGCTGGAAAAAGGGGTAAACTCATGCCAGTAGATGTTCTTTTGGACCAATTTAACGAGTTTGAAGGAACAAGGTCACTTGGTGATCTTTTCAATTTTAGGGACTCTGAAAAGAGCTTAATTATGGACTCCATGGGGGTTCCTTTTTCGTAAGTAATCTCCAAGGCCCGAAAAAGGTGATAAACCAGAACCAAAGAGAATGTTCCTTTTTCAAAGATTTAGTCCCTCGGGCCCGAAAAAGGGTTAAACATACTCCTGAGAATACTCTTCTAGTGAAGCAAAGTTCCTAGAGCATACCTTTATTCGTGAAATTGATCGACCGGACCGAAAAAGGGGTAAACTACCGCCAGACAGACGTGCCTTCAAATTTGAGTTTGGCGAGCGTGAAGGGAAACAATATCACTCAGAATATTTTCATTTTAGAGAGTCTGAAAAAAGCTTAATGAAGGCTCCAAGGGGTTACTTTTCTCAGTTAATCTAGACAAGATTGAAAAACATAAATATAGTCACATCGGATGTTTCTTTCGAATTTTAAAGCAAGATTGAAAGACAACAAAGTGTGCTCATTTGGGAGTCCCGAGGGTAAGGCCAAGAATGATGGTGCATCATACAAATGAGGCTCAATCTTGTAATCATGACATGACTAACAAGGAATCATGAACCTATAGTCATTAATGACAGCAAGGATGCCAAAATGAAACAAGGATCTACCTAGGGCATCCATGTACAGGTAGGCTCTACCACCTAATATGACACTTCTAGAGAAATAATGAAGATTATGAGTCGTACCTCGGTGGGGTTGATCCTATGGAAAAGCACAAAATACAAAGAGATGTAGAAAGTGGAGACAAAATCCTAACTTATATGCAAAAAGTTGAAAAAAATGACCTTTACCAAAGGATACCAAAAAGTGACCCATCCCACAAAAGTTACCAAACCAAAAGGAAAAGTGTACTGGAACTTTCAATAAGACACTCGAAATAGGAATCAAGTGATTTACCAAGCCAGGAAAAATGACAAAGGGGGTCAAAAAGCAACAAAAAGGGCCAAAAAAGTGTATAAATAGAAGTTGGCAACTCATTTTCACCATTGCAATTCGAAAATTAACCAAAAGGAGAAAAATCCCCTTTGCTAAAAGAGTTGATTCGGGAATCTTCAGTAGACGAAACAAACTTCCTCTTGGATCAAGTAAGTACAAAATCATCCCTCTTGCATTTCCATACTTCAATTTTGCATTTATTTTGGTTTTTGATGGGGTGCTCTCTCCTAAAAAGATTCGTCTTGTGTGTACACGGGTTGTCCAAGGATAGCCCGCATATGTACTCAAGCAGAAAAAAATCTTCCCACGTACATACACGACTGTGACCAATGCAGTTCGCGTACACCTTGGAAAGCTTGGAAAAAATAAAATGCAAGAGCCAACTCCCTCCATTTTTTTCTTGAAACAAGATGTATGTCCACTGGAGGGAGAGGGAACACGAGAATATTGACATTTTGGTCGAAGAATACCCTGTATCCATTGTCACACTGAAATAGTGTGGGTTATGGAAGTTCTTCCAATGTCCGTTTATGAGGGCACAAAATAGGTTAATTAATGACCTTGTTTATTATTGGCACCCAAATGCAGAGGAATTCATGCTAGAGGGTCAGTCATTGACTCCAACGACTGAGACCATTTACTTCCCGACTGGCCTCTCGAGGAGAGGGGAACTAGTCAATCTGCAGACATTTCTCCCTGGGCCTTTCAACATTGAAGACTACGTTTGGATGTACTGTGAGGTCGGCACTGAGAAGGTAGGTTCTTAGGTGTCGATTCACAAGATCACTAGTTTGACTCTGTGAGTGATCTTATTATTGATTGGGTAGATTACTGGATCCACGGCCCTACACCAGGCTTCCCGAGAACACATGCAATGTGCCATTCAATATTAGGAGGAACAAATTTTTGACTGGAGCATGACCATGCTTATGTGCATGAAGAGACTACTGACAGAGTTTCAACAACATAGAAGCAAAAACTTTGGGTTTGGCACTATCTTATGTTCCTTCTTCTTCGAGAGGGTTCCTAGTCTCAGTCCCATAGAGACGGTATCGGGGCATGTGGCCTCCTTCCCAGTGGTATCCAAATGTGTATCCTTGCTACCATGACAAAGGGGAGGGAGGACCATAAAGGCCTTTGACGATAAGTTCTATGACTGGTTGGAATGACACATTTCGGTGATTGAGGACTACCCCTACGATAGTATAATATTTTCCAGGGATCCAGACATGCCCATGCCTCCCAGAGAGGATCGAGGAGAGCTAGGTAACATATTTTTAATGTTATTTAATTTTTAATTATTTATATATATATCATTTTTATGTGTGTATAGAGTATTGACTCTTGTGTATCTTCTATGTATAGATGTGGGACCAGTTTTCTCAACAGACTTCACGAGGACTCGGTGACATCCTCGACTAGAGGCAGAACCAACAACAAATGGTGGACCAGTAACTGCAGGGGGACCTCCAGTCGGAGAGGCTGAGAGAGTTTTGAGATGAGTGGAGCACAAACTCACTATGCTCACTCACACAGTACCCATGGCTGAGATCGAGGATTTCCCTCCTTCCATGCAGCCTCATGTAGTGGAGGTGCCATGGACGTGGGTACATCTTTTTGGGCATTTGGCCAATGTTGTCATGCATTATGGAAGGGCCAATAGGCCCCGTTCTCATATAGGCTAGACTTTTGATGTGTCAAAGACACCTTTTGTACATGTATTTTTTGAGGGCATAAGCCCAATGATGTATATTGAACATTATTTTTTAGGCACTCACGCCCATCTAGGTACTCATGACACTTTTTGATATATATATATACATATTTCCTATCTTATGGATTACATATTTTACAAATGTATGTACATGTGTATGTGTGTTCTTTTCTTTTATGTCTGTGCAACATGCCAATCTAAGATTTGATTAGCTAGAGTAACTGTCATGTGATTAAATCTCCTAGGAACATGGATATACGTAATCTGATCGAAAGAACGTTCTAAGAGACGTAACCTAAGTAAACATTGGTGTAGAGTGGGATCATAAATGTGATAAACTCCATTTAGTTGGGACACAACCAATTGAGCATCTAGGTAGACCCGGAGGTGAGAAATGCCATGCGACAGAGCATCACAAAACAATTCTATCACTGCACTGTATTCGACAACATTGTTTGTAGCACCGCCTAGAAAAATACCTCCGGAAGATAGAAAATGGCCTCCAGGTGTGAAAATCACCCAAGCTACAGAAGCAATCCTCTGAGTGTGTCAACTAGTGCCATCCGCAAACCCAAAATACACCTCTGATTCATTTGGCATCTTCCACAGTGAAAAAAGAAGACATAAATATCTACACGTCCACAAAACAAAAAAGATAAAAAGTGTATAAGAAGTTATACATATGCACAAGAATTCACCAAGGTGACTAACCTACGAGTAATACTTCTTGAGGTAGAGCCCATTTCTAGTCTTCGCGAAGGAATTTCCTTCAAAATAAACCAGACGATAAGTGCCCTTCTTCAAAACCTCTTTCATAATAAACGGTTTGAACCACATGGGTTTGAACTTGCCTGCCCCCAAGGGATCTTTGTCTTGATCATAGACCAAGACAAGATCACTTTCGGAAAAAATATGAGGATGAACAGACCAATCATACTGACACTTGACTCATTTCTTATGAGCCTCATTGGCCGAGGCTGCATCATGACACTACTCATTGAGCTTCTCGAGATATACTAGGCATTCCTCAAGCGATGACATGTCCGACATTAATTCGACTGCCAAATTTAAAGAAGGAATCTGACACTCTATAGGTAAGACTGCTTCTAGCCCGAATAGGAGTTGAAAAGGTGGGAAAACAGTGGCAAACTTCACAGACATTCGGTAGGCACACAATGCTGAGTACAACATCAAATGCCAATTTGAATTCGCAGAATTGATCGTCTGCTGAAGAACAGTCTTGAGAGACTTATTCACCGATTCAACCTGACCATTCGCTTGCGGGTAATAAGGTGATGAATTTTCTTGCCTAACCAAAGCTTTGACGTTAAATTAGTCATCATTTTGTTTTGGAAGTGACTACCATGGTCAGTGACAATATCCTTCGGGATGCCGAACCTGGCTACTATCTGATTAAAAATGAAAAGATTCATTGTTTTTCCATCATTTTTAAACATTGGCATAGCTTCGACCCACTTTGTGAATTAGTCTACAACTACGATGATGCAATGATGCCCCCTGGCTAAGGCTGGGTGACATGTATTGAAGTCAATCCCCCACTTGGAAAAAGGACCAACATCAATGATAGGAAAAATGGGAGCAGGATGTGCCCGCATCTTCCGACAGAAGATCTAACACGGGTGGCACTTCTTGACCACCTCAACACAATCCTTGATTAACGAGGGCCATAAGTAACCTGTACATAGAATCTTTTCTATTGTTTCCAACTGAGAAAAATGACCGCCACATGGTCCAGTGTGACAGTCGTTCAAAATGATCTTTGCCTCCTCATGGATAAGGAATCAATGAAGAATTCAATCCATGCCTTAACGACTGTTGGTGTATAAATATGTTCAATATATTACACTCATTTATATGTCAATCCAGTATTCGTAATCAAAATAGTTGTTACACTATATGTGTAGAGAACAGATAACCTAACTATGTCTGTTGTATCTAGCTTAAGCAAGAAATAATTAATAACATAATACTCTATTTCTAAGATTTTTGAATACTTCACACAACTTTAAACTTAGAAGAGAAGACTAATAGCAAAACTTCTTAGGAAAATAGTCAATCAAAAGGTATTTTCTTAGGTGATCAGTCTATTCATTCTAGGATTATGAATTAGAGAGATGAACTTAAGATCTTGTTTCCTGTAGAAATCAAAAACAATGATTAATAATCAACTCCAGTCAGTCTTGAAACAAAAATTAACTATAACTCTATTCTATTAAAGAAAACCTTCTTTAGTACAGGGAACAGTCAACATGACAAAGAGACTTCATTATGTAACATGAAAATAAGAGATAAAGTCCTCTGGTTCTTGTACCTACTGAGAACACTACAATCACAAACAAAAAATTACATTTTCCTAACAATCCCACACATCAAACAATTAAATGTCGACTTGGAATATTAAAAAAAGAAACTATCTATTTGGTCTAGTATCTTATTACTCACGTCAATTTAGAAACAATTGATTTTATGTTGAACTTTTAAAATGTATTTGAAATCATTTACAACACACCACTGTTAAATACTCACACAATCACAGAAATCATATACAGGGATGTTTACCTTGGTTGGGGCGGTGGGCCCTTTCCGAACCAACAAGGTACCTCTAAAAAGATAATAGACTAAAACCTTCTAATCATACTTAGGAATTGCACAACATATCATTTGTATTTCTTCAACTGGTAAATTGAATCAGCAGTTCATCATCTCGTACATAAAAAACAATGTGTATCATCTAGTTCTTACTACTTGCTTCATTACATCCATCCTATTCTATCGCCTATACAACATCCCTTATAAAGAAGGTGATCATATACTATCAAGATCTAAGGATAAGTATCAAATAGTTTTTAAAATATTACAATTGGTATTTCACATCGAATCTCTAGAGATGGAATTCATCCTCATGACACAAAGTGCATGAGTGATGAAGTCTATCGTGATATTGAAAACTTATTTAGAGACTTCAATTCAACTGACTTCTTGGAATCTCCATCAACATACTCATTCAACAGGTGAATTCTAGAAACAAGGGTTTGGTACTAGAATACACACAGCGACAAATCTGAGTACCAGATTAGGCGCATGGGCAGTACCAGAATGGGCAGAAGACTTGGTACCAGAATGGCGCAAAGTGTGTAGGTACCAGAATGGATGTTGAGTTGTACTAGCAACAGATGCCATGCTATACAAGTACTAGAATAACGTTGAGTGGATAGTACCGGAATAGGTGGAGCTTTAGGTATCGGAATAGACTTGGTACCAGATCAAAACTGCTTAGGATTCAAATGATTAGGATCATACAAAATTAAACATTTAATCAAATTAACTCAATAAAACTAAACAAATCATGCCTTAATCATAAGTTACCTCTTTATGTACATGAACAAGGTCATTAGGTGTATTTATGTAGTAAACAATCAAGTATATACTCATAGCATAGGAAAAATAGGCTCAGATACAGGGTAATATAGGGCATTAGAAGTGTCAAAATGGAGACTCAACATTTCCCCCATGCTGAATTCATTGTATGTCCTTATGCAACAACATCAAAATTGGTACTCAAAAACTTTCTGCAAAATTGAACCATTCTTCGTCATTTCTTTGGCTGTAGGATGTTAAAACTAGAAGCTTTTCTCCTCAGATCCTTCTTAATTACTCTAGTGTATTGGATTAATCGTAAGACTTTGTTGAGTTTAGCAGAGACCTCTGCATTCTGTTCTTTTAATTGTGCATTCTCTACCTTGATGTGCCTATCCAATACCTGGTACTCTGCAACTTCTTGTTTCATCTTCCCAATCTTTACTATCAATTGTTGTTTGCTCATAGATTTTCCAGACTAGGTGTGGGTTGCTTGCTTAGTCACCTCCTCTCAAGCTTCCTTTTCCTTTCTCAGACCCCTCAAAGTTTCTATCACCAACCCCTCTGTCTCACTAATTGTATTTCCATAGCGACTTCCTTTTTCAAGGGAATTTGAGGTATCAATGGGTTCTCCTTGAAGAGAAGGCATAGGTGGAACTGTTGTCTACTTGGCCATGATTTTTGTGGTCCTTCATGTGGGAGGTGAGACTCCTTCATATTTTCTGATAGGGGTGGAAGTATCCTCAAACATCTTCCTCTTCTTCATCTTAATAGAAGTTGTAGGCTTGGACACTTGTTCCTCTTGTGTCGATTTGATTTTTATCTTGAAGGACCGAAGTGTGTGTTCTAGAGTCTTCCCCTACTAATCAGACCTTATTTCTATCCTGGAAGATTGAGGTGTAGGTTTGGAAATTTTCTTCTTTCATGCCTTCCCCATTTTGAGTTTTCCTTTGTTTCCACTTTTCATCTTAGGAGTTTCTTCTAACTCACTGATTGATATTTGAGGAGACACAGTAACTACCTCTGGGGTCTTTTCCAACTCCTTAACTGATTCTTGAGGGGGTTCAACAGTTGTCTTGGGGATATCCTGTGAAATATCCTGTTGATCTATATTCTTCTTATTTTGTTTCTTACTCTGTGACAATTGATCTTTAGGACTCAATACTGAGCTAGGTACTTTAGACTGGGCAGGCTTCTCCTTCTCGGATGTGGTGGCCCCTTCTAGGATTTGTTCTTCTGGCACACTCACTTTTTGACCCTTTTTCTTGCTCTGCATGTTGAGGTCATGGGTCTTCTCCAATTGGCTGGTTGGTTCTAGTGATAACTCAATGGTTTCTTCAGGGGCACTTTCTAATCGTTCCCCTAGCCCAAAGTCTTTCTTCTGTCTTTCAGCTTTCAGAATCGAGATATGACTTATTTTCTGAGATTGGGTAGCTTTCTTGTTTTAGGATGTAGCAGGCTCCCCTACAAAAAGATTTTCTTTCTCCAATACCTCAATAGGCTGGAATGAGTTGGGTGTAACAATGCCTTATTTACCCCCCGATGCCTTCCTTCTATCTTTCTTTTCCTTCCTTCTTGACCCCTCACCGTGTATTCTTGCTTCTCGTTCCTCTACAGATTTAGACATTCCTTCCTGAGCAAAATTCTGTTGGAGTAGTTTCTTCCAACTACCACCTTGTGTCCTCAAGACATGGAAAAACAAAAGTTTTATCAAGTTGTGGTGATGAAGACTATTTTCAGGTTTCTTGGAAGCTGATTTCATGCCTCTCACCATCTTATTTAAACTCATCCATTGGAAGTGAGGAAAATCAATTTGTGGCCCTCCTTCAAAATGTGATAAAAGTTTCAAATGATAAATGAAGGTTACTACATACCTGCCTTCGCAAGTGAAAAAACTTTGCAACCTCATGAGCATCGTCCAATATTCCTCTTTTATGTAGCTTTGAGGAATTCCCTTAGTCCAATCGGGGTCTTGATGTTCTGGCTTGAGAAATTTTTGACAAAGCTTCCTGTCAACGATCACCCTCTTGAAGTATTTTTCTCCAGCCAAGGGGAGGCATGTAGCTTCTGCTATGGTGGCCTCCTTAATTTTCAACTTCATATCTCCAAACTACACACTTTCTCCATCATATGTCTGCACAAAAGAAAGAGAGACTCCTTCATGATGGCCTTTAAACTTTTCCAAAAAGGGGACCCAACCGACCTGTTCATATTTTTCCCTATAAGCTTGATATTCTGTTGTTTCCCTATATAATTGAAATATGGGCTCATTCCCCTCGACCCCCATGATATCTTAAAATGATTCTTTAGGGCGTATGAGTCACGGACAGAGGATCAGGGGTTGAGTACTAGATCGACACAGACTGTGATGGAGTACCAGATCAACACAGATCGTGATGGAGTACCAAATCAATGCAAACTGTGATGGAGTACCATAAGGGGATAAATAAGAAAAAGATATGAAGGCACGAGATCACAGTGTGACTGCAGGTGGTGTGACAGTAAAATGGTAACTAAGGCTCATCTGGATGGAAGAGCCATCTAGAGGAGCGTTTATAAATGGATATTCAGTTTACAATGGTCACATCGACGATAATGATAACACAGTGAGACATGTCGAATCCATTAACAACTTATAGACTCATAGGAGAGTTGGTGTCAGACCATATTCACAGGAGTGTTAGATAATGATGACAAGGGATGTGGTCGTTATGATCGGGACTCACTAGTGTGAAATTGGCTGACGTCATAAGGATCATTGTTTGATATGCATAAAGATGTGGCTCGAGTCATTCATATGGCATGATAGTGAATCATGGGATCATGAGGTTTCTTTACCAGATAGATAGAAATGCATGAATTTGATCCTATGAGAGATACAATGACCTTGTACTCTCAACATTTTTAGAAATAGGGACATTTTATCATACGGAAATGTAGACGAGGATTTTACAAAAGTTTGTGGTAGGGAGTGTGTCATGATTCAAGAGTAACCATATGTTTAATGCATAATCATTCTAATTTGTTTAATAAAACAAAAAATGTTGAATCTATATGTCCTAGTACTAAAATCAAGCAACAAAACTTGATGATTAGAGCTACCAGTCACCTTATTACCAGTACCAGATCACCTGAGTGAAGATTTATGGTCGGTACCGGAATAGCGCAAGGTTCCTTCTTCAGTACCGGATGAACGCGGAGACATTGTTCAGTATCGAATGTGGTCCAGTACCGGATGAGAAAAAAAATGACCATTGGTACCGAATGAGCATAGCAAGATGGTTCAGTACTGGAATAGCGCAGAAATGACCATTGGTAATGGATGAACATAGAGGTGATCATTGGTACCGGATAAGCACATAGGTATTCTAGTACTTGAAGAGATTTTGACACAGTACCTGGTGGCAGTGCTTTGTATACTAGAAGTTTTGTAGGCTACTCCTTGTAGAAGTAGTTGGTGTTCTGTGATCTATTTCAACTGAAAAACCATGTTGATGGAACAAATACCAACACTAGATGTAGAAATTCTGAGTTTTCATTGGAATAATGCAAAAATAATTTGGTGAATGGACTCTAAGTTCTGTGACAAGAGGGTATTCTGGAATTGGATGACCATTTTTTGAGATTTTAGAACCCTCATCTTTTGGAACTAGGCTGATCACTGCTCCTGTTGGCACTTCCTCGTTATTACAAAAAATAATAATCCTAACTACTACTACTATGTGGAATTTTTATCGAGCCCAAATTAGTTAATGCTCACCGATGTTTTCAATTTTAAAGAGTTTGAAAAACTTAAAGAAAACTCTATATACCGTCCCGTGGATTTTTCTCGAGCTCGGGCCAGTTCCTGCTCGCCAGTATTTTAAATTTTAAAGAGTCTAAAAACTTGAAGAAAACTCTATACATTGTCCCATGGATTTTTCTCAAGCCCGAGCCAGTTCCTGCTCGCTGGTGTTTTCAATTTTAAAGAGTCTGAAAAACTTAAAGAAGAATCCATCTAGTAAATGTCCTCCTTATTCATTTATCTACATGAGAACACAACCAACTTTTTGTTTTTGTTAGTTATATTAGAAAAATAACAGAAAAGTTATATCTAATGACACACCTATGTACATAGCTAAATTAATTCATGCCATTGAACTTATTGTGGTGGGTCAGCAGGAGGGGAGACCCTCTTGCTTACCAGTTGCATTTCAGAATTATGAAGAACATTTTTGACAAAATCCTCTTTGGATAGAGGATTATGATAAACCTTCAGTCGATGCCCATTTATGACAAAGGGAGTCTTATTCTCATCAATGGTATTTATCCTTACTGAACCATTGTCATAAATTGTATCAACCTCATAGGGTCCAAACCATCTAGTAGACAATTTACCTTTAAAATTTTTGAACCTACTATCATATAGGAGGACCCAATCACTTGACTGAAAGGACTTCTTTTTGATATACTTGTCATGCCATTTAGTCCTTTGTTCTTATATAAGGGTGGTCCTTTGTAGAGCATCTTCTATATCTCATCAAGATCATTTAATTGTAATAGCCTTTGTTTTTTAGCTTCATTCAAATCCATCCCTAATTGTATGGCAGTCTTGAAGGTTTTTACTTGAAATTCTATGGGAAGTAGTACCTGCTTCCCATACACCAAATCATAAGGTGTATGTCATGTTGTATTTCTCCAAGTTGTCTTATAGGCCCATAAGGCCTCAGGTAACCTATCAACCCAGTCTTTGTGATGCAACTGAACAGTCTTGGTGAGGATAGCCTCTATCACCTTGTTGTTTGATTCCACTTGCCTGTTTTCTTGGGGGTCATAAAGCGAAGATTTTTTGTGTTTGATCTTGTACTGTTCAGTAAGAGCCTTGACCAAATTTGAGGTGAATTGGGTTCCTTGGTCAGTGAATATTTCCCGAGGTACACCGAAATGAGTAAATATTTCTTCAAAGAGAAAGTCTACAAAAAATTGTTCATTAGAAGAATACAGAGCTTTAGCTTCCACCCATTTAGTTACATAATCTGTGCAAACCAAGATGTACTTATTCCTTTGAGACATGGGGTTAATATGTCCTACAAAATCCAAATCCCATTTTTCAAAGGGTTCAATCACTACCTGATCTTGGAGAAGAATTTCATCAACTACAGTAGGTTTTCCCATTCTTTGGCAGTCATCACAGCTGGCCACATATTTCTTTGCATCTTTAAAAATGGTTGGCCAATAGTAGTCATACTATAGAATCTTGTATGTTGTCCTTTTGTCAGAAAAATGGACTCCACATGGACCATCATGATAGGCTCTTAAAATATCTTGCATCTCATCCTCCCGAACAGACCTTATGATCACCAAGTGAGGTCCAGTTCGGTATAAGAAATCATCATGCCACATGTAATTGGCACTTAGCTGGACAATTCTTTGTTTCTCTCAAGAGGATAGATTTTGAGGTAGCTTTCCTGTTACAAGATAGTTGGCTACATTTTCATACCAAGGGGTGTAAGTAGAAATAGAAAATAGATTCTCATCTAGAAAATCATCGTCTACTGGAGTATTGTCACATGTATGAATAAGTCTAGACAAGAAATCAACAACTAAATTATCTCTTCCACGCCTATCAATGACAGTGATATTGAATTCTTGTAGTAATAACAATCATCTGGTCACTCTAGCATTTGTAATAGGATTGTTCATTAAAAATCTGATGGCTAAAGGGTTAGTATGTATAAAGACTTCATACCCTGTTATGTAGTGTCTAAACTTGTTGATGGCATGTACTACTGACAAAAATTATTTTTCCGTGACAGTGTAATTTTCTTCAACAGGTGAGAGATTCTTGCTGAAAAAGTATATAGCATAAGGAATCTAGCCTTCCCTTTGTCCTAATATATCCCCCAAAGTGGTATCTGAGGCATCTATGCAAATATGAAAAGGAAGAGATCAGTTTGGTCCTCTCAAAATAGGGGCAATTGACAACTTTGTTTTCAATATTTCAAAGGAGATTTGGCATTGTTCATTCCTACAAAATTCAACATCTTTTGTCAATAGTTTGAATAGAGGGGTATCTAGGTTTGTAAAATTTTGAATGAACCTCCTATTTTAACCATCATGCCCTAAGAAACTTTTGACTTCTTTCTATGAACTAGGAATCTTTATTTGGGAAATAATGTCAATTTTGGCAGGGTCTACTCTTATTCCTGTACCGGAGATGTGGTGACCTAGAACAAATCCTTCAGTGACCAACATTTTAGACTTTTCATGACTAAGTGAAAGGTTGGTTTCTTTACACCTAACCATTACTTTCTCCAAATTGTCCAATTCCTATTGGAAATAATCCTTGTACACTGTGAAGTCATCCATGTAGCCTTCCACATAGTCATGGGTCAAATCAGAGAAAATTGCCAAGACAGCCCTTTGAAAGGTAGCAGGGGCATTACACAAACCAAAAGGAATAACCCTATAAGCATAGGTCCCCAAGGGGTAGGTAAATGTGGTTTTATCCTAGTCTTCAGGTGAAATTTGGATTTGATTATAACCACTAAACCCATCCAAGAAATAAAAATACCTTTTCTGAGACAATGTATCCAAGGCCTAGTCTATGAAAGGCAAGGGAAAGTAATATCTATAGGTAGCCTTGTTTAATTCTCAAAAGTCCACACAAATCCTCCATTTCCCATTTTTCTTAGGGACAATAACTAATGGGGAGATCCACTTGCTATCTGATATAGGGTAAATGAAATTGGCTTGCAAGAGTTTCTGGAGTTCTTCTTTCACTATGTCTTTCAAGGTTGGATTCATTCTTCTTTGGGGTTTCCTAACATGTCTGATTTGATCGTTAGTGTAAATATGATGCATGGATGTGTCTAGGTGGATCCCTTTCATGTCAAAGTAATCCCATGCAAAAGCACCATATTGCCCTTGAATAATCTGTATCAACTTTTGTTGATGATCTTTTTCTAAGATAGCATTGATATACAAAGATTTCCCAGGACTGATTTCAACAGTCTGAATAGTTGATTCTTTCCCTTCATCTATTTGTGAAACAACGACTACTATAGAGGTGGAGGGGTGTCAAATTTCTTGGAATTCATAGCTAAAGATATGTGTATATTTAGGAAAATATCGAGGATATTCAATGAATGTTGAATCAGCCAAGAATAGACTAAAAATGTGTTCTTCAGTTTTCTCTTGAACTCCTTTCACTTGTTCAAGTGTCAACAAGGGCTGAGTGCAGTCCTCCTCCCCATAGGGACTCTCCAACCAGAGAGGAACTTCAACGGCTGGTTGGGAAGGGGGGAAAAGGATAAGTTTTTGACTTTGAGTGCGATTGGAAATTGTCATTTCTCCAGATCCACAACTAATAAATGCATCAATAGTGGCCAACCAGGGTCAACCAAGTACTACTGGATGTCCTGGTTTGGAGGATTTGGGATGTGTGATCACTCCAAGAAACTCTTTGTTGTTGTAGACCAAAGGTGCTTGGTAACTTCAAGTCAAAATGTTTTTTGTGTTGTGTATGTGGATCAATGGGATAACTCAACAAGAATATGGTATACTGACAGTCAAAATGAGAATCGAATGAAGCAGCTCTCTCAAGGATTAATAATCAGTTAATTACTTGAACTGGGCGAAGAACAAATGCTTATAAACCAAGTACACAAGGTAGGGTTTAATAAACATTGAAGAAACTATTAATTTAGTTATGAGCTAACCAATGAGATAACAATCATCTGTAGCTAAAACAACATGAATTAAAGTGCAGAAAGAAGGTGGAAAATTGACATCAATAGAGAGAGGAACCTGTGATTTGTATTAACATCAAAAGGTCTGTTTACAATAAGGCATTTTTTGTATCCAAAATCGAACCCTTAGTGCTCCAAATGTCTTTGGCTTTATAGCCTTACAAGATGAAATCTAGATCCTTGAAAGATGGATTAGATTTGCTAAAAATAGTCAAATCCAAATAGATACAACAAGTGTAGGATGAGATCCTATAAAAATGGATCTAGAATACTAAAAATGGAAAGTCAAAACAAAATAGGAAAAGATCCTATCTAAGGAGTCAAACTTTATCTTAATAGCCTTCATATCCTCTAAACTTTTTGATAGATGTAGAAGACCTTCCAAGGCTGATGAATCTTCAAAAGAAATTTGAATTTTCCACCTTTGGCAAAAAAGACAATTTTTTTCTTATGAACTAAGTCACCATTTTCACTTTTCCACCTTCTTAAACATTAAATACATCAAGATAAAACCTTAGATATGATGTATTTAATTATTATGCATCTTTAGAAACCAACCTAGAAAGATTTGATTGAGAAAAAGTCAAATCTGGGCAAAAATACAACCTTACTTCCATGTAACAGGTTTCACCAGCTAATTTTCCCTAAATATGACCCTTTAGCTAGTGAAAAGCAGAGCTTTCACCAACTAACTAGGAAAATTCAAGGTGGAATAGCTGGTGAAAGTGCAGATTTTTTAAATAAAAACTATCGTGGGAAAAATCAAATTTCTAAGTCATGGAGAGCCTGTTTTACATGATTGAATAGTCGATTGACATATAGAAATACTAAGATTTCCAATGGTACTTTAAAATATGAATTTGGAGTTCAGTAAGGCATTCAAAAGTTCCCTACAATATTAGGCATCATTTCTCAAACAAAATGCCAGTGCATTTTTTATCACTAACATTGGCTTCAACTGGGATGGAGACCTCCCTGCGAGGTCTCTAAGAAACTGGAAGAACTTGTGCCTTTAGTATTGGGCATGGATTCATTCAGCCTTTACAATTTATCATCTGGCTATTCTCCAAAGTTTGTTGTTATCTTTCAAAATCTTCTTTATCTATAGCATGTTTGCTTCAAACTCCCCTGGAAATGTTGTTTGCACATTGACATGACATCTGTTATGGAAATCTCTTCATTGAAAAGAGAAATGTTGGACATAGGCAAGATGGTGATATATGTAACCATGGTTTAGAAATTCGAGAATAACACCAACCTTGAAATCAAAGCATTGCAGGCAGCTTAAGGTCTTTGACTTTTCGTTTTCCAACAGCTTTAGATACAAAGCACTTGTCTTGAGGTGCCTTCAGCAAAAAGTTGTAATAACAATAGATCATCTATTAGAAATCCTTTGAAACATCTTCTTAGACATAATGCACAAAGAAAAGAAAAGAAACCCCGGTGTGTTGAATCAAACACTTCAACTTGCTTAGTTTATTTAAAGAGCATCATTGCACCTCATGAACCAATATCCATACAACACAAATGAATATTTTAGGTATTCTTGCCAAAGGTTATCACCATCGACCTTCTTGTATTTCACCCTTGCATTCTGTGAGCAACTCATCTGTCTACTATGATTTGAAAAATGTGGTTGATTTAAATGGTAACGAGGAAACCCAAAAGGTGAGAACCCTTTGAATTTTTGTTTGCACAATGTATTTTTCTGATCAATGTCTTTGACTCTTATCATTTATGTATTTGCAGGTGCTCGTGGATCTACACTCCTCCTCGTAGCCAGATATCTTCGTTCCTGTCAACAAATGCTACGTTTATCCATTGAACAATTGCACACACATTCTTTGCCTGCAAATTAGGCATTTTGGCAACTGTCTATTTGCATTCAGATATCAAATCCCCCATGCATTGGATGATTTATATCCTTTGGATTTGTATCTTGGCACGTTGATGTGAAATAACAAGCATTGACACCTGTACAATCTTGCAAAATGATAACCAGGCTTTGTGATGAGTTTTGGTAAGAGGGAGCGATTGATCTGCTAATAGTGAGCTTGCAAAACCTACAGCTGTCGCTCATTCAACAACTCAACAATCTGGCATCGACTTGCTTCAATTTTGGCGTTGCGCGCCATATGAGTTAATAAAGAGGGGATCTTCAAATACTGGATATCAAAAACTATTTATTAGCATGAAAAGGAAACTTTTAAACACCTGTAAACTGCTAGGCGCTATTGCTTTAACATCTGCAACAATGGCGAAGTGAAGACCAAATTCTTTGATGAGTTGTAGCAAGAGAAAAAGCCATCTCATGAGATTCTTTTTCATATGATTTAGGCTTAACGCTTTGGGTGTTGCCTCCTCTTCAACACCTGCCAACACTTGTGATATAATCGATAAGATGTGGTGAGAGGTAAGGAGCTCAACTGTCAATGATGATATTTGTAACTTGATTTAATCACTACCAACTCTAAATTCTTTCTCTTGGAAATATCCCATGCATATTTCTCTGCCAAGGTTTTTGCATAGCAATACCAGTTCTTGGTTTCTATGTAGTAGTCCAAATCACTCCAGTAGACATCTCATACTATGGTGAGTGGGTCTCTATGAGGATTCATGTAAACCACATCGATGGAAGACGTAAAGACAACGGGTTTGACCCCTGTTTTTGCGCAGGCCTCCATCACATTCCTCGTCACTTTCACCACTAGTTCTATCACTTGCTCGAGGTCATCATTGAGAATGAAGGCATTTGATGCCACATTCTTTTTCCAATTGAATAATGTCTTTACCAATATCACTGTCTCCCTCATTCTATACCAGGGCCTCACCAAATCGGAGATTGAAGGTTTTTAATATGGAGTTTTCGATGGAAGAAGAATCAGGGGTAGCGGTGGATAAGTAACGAACTTGACCAATGCTCAAACGCCCACAGAGAGCCTGCATTTTTTCTTGCCTACAATTTATCCTTCCCGTTCTCACCAGTGGGTGTGACTGGGAGTTTGGCATATAATTCACGGCTAGCATGAAGGGTTTTTAAAACCCATATCTGACCTGCGTTGAATTTTAAAACCTTTGAGCTTTTCATTCATTGGTGATTATATTGCATATCTAATAATATAGGTGATGGGATCCGGTTGACTCTTTGTAGAATAATACATCTCCCTTAGATCACAAGATGCGTCCAAACGTTGTGCTTCTTAACGACGAGAACCCGCATGAGACGATATTTGTATAATCACATTAGCTTCAGGAATATTAATTGAGTTATCTCCCACCTTTGAAAGGAAAATGATATTAACATTAGAGCCATGCTTGAATGCATACGGGATCCTTGTTCTATCACTATGATTGGTAGCATCATGAATCATGGGCTTCTTAAGCTTCATTGCATATTTAGTAAGTGCAAAAATATTGTCTGTGAAAACAATTATCTTATCCCCACGCTCTTTCACATTTTCAACCTGAGTAGGATCTATTTCAAATGAATGTGTTTCTTTTTCTTCAATCGTTGTTGTGATGATGATGTTGTTGTAGATATTGTATAACTACGAGCACCCATGCATGACCATCCTGAAATTCCAAGAGATGGCCTGGTGAAAACAATAGCTTGTGCCATATTTTGTGCTTGTCTCATAACAACCTGAGTGTTGTTTGAAACTGGACGCTAGATTGCACCAGCCCTTGCAACTCTAGCCCTGCATAAACACTCACAACCAGTGCATTTTTTATAACTGATCCTGTATGACTACTCCTCTGCAAACTTGTAGCTTGTCTCTAGTCTTCTCTGATTATTCAAGAAAACTAAAAGTAATCTACCTGCTCAAAGAAAATCTTATTCTTCTATCAATCCCTACTCTAACTAGTAGAGGTAGATTGATCAAGTAAAACTAAATTTCCAAAGAAGCCAAGAAATTAATTGACTTGCTAGTATCATACTTGATCTTGACCCAAAAGATGAAGAAGACCATATCTTGTGGAAATTCCATTTGAAAAGATAACAAGACCAACCTTCATCTGACAAAAATATTTTTGGATTAATGTTGCTCATATACTCCACATAGTCAGCAAAACGGTCATCAAATTCACAAAGAAATACCTCTTTGGACTATTGAGGTGGATTATTCAACTCCTCACCTTCCTCTTCATATATGCTACAAACTGCTTTTGTCTACAAATCTGAAAACTGCGGGCTGCCTTCATCCTCTACTGCATATTTAATAATTTCACTTGCTGATTGGTCAATCTGCTCATCACCTTTCAAGTCTTCATGTCTACTACAATTTCCCTGTGGCTGCAAATCTAAAAGCTGAGGACTACTCATAGTATTTTCCACAGATATGAAATATGTTGATCTATTAGTTTCTCCTGCTGACTCAGATTCATTTCTTTTTCCTATTGATATATGCATTGGTTCTTTGACATCAATACATCCAAAAGAGACATGTTTATTTTTATCAATATTTAAAACAACAGAAACATTTGATATGATGTCAGATATGTCACTATCATCCTTCAACACCTCTTGACCTACATGGTAAATATCTTCTTCAACAATAAAAACTTTATCACAAATTTGATCTTTGTGACAAGCAAAAACTTTATGAAATGAAGAAAACTCTTCACAACATCTGTCAAAAAGACATTCAACTGGAAAATAATCTTTACAAAAGGAATTGAAGGCTGAATGGAAATCTGTCAAAGAATTAACACTTGCATTTGGAAGAGACCCGCACCATTCAAGAGCGATCCCCTCAAATGAATACCTGAAAAGATTAATTTGAACATCTTCATGTGCAATTTCAAGCCAATGAATAAAGTCATGAAAATCCAGCAAGTGTTCAACTGGCACTTCCCATTCTCCTCCTCGAAATCTGGGAAGGCTGCATTCCCATTCATCTCTACTAGGCACTGGATGAGGGTAACTAGAAATACTTGAAAAATCACAGAACGCATACCTCTTAGCAAAGATCTGATTCATGTCATACCAATGGAGTCGCCACTGAATTCATCCTTCATGGAGTCGCCAGATAGATGATTACAATCGAAAATGTGCCCAGTCTTTATCTATCATCAAAGCTGGAACTTATGTCATCTCCCAAGGAAGCTGAGCTTCAATCTCCTCTCCGTAGCAACGACGCCAATTTGTTATCACTCCAAGAAACTCTTTGTGGTTGTAGACCAAAGGTCCTTGGTAACTTCAAGTCAAAATGTTTTTTGTGTTTTTTGTATGTGGATCAATGGGATAACTCAACAACAATATGGTATACAAACAGTCAAAATGAGAATCAAATGAAACAGTGCTCTCAAGGATTAATAATCAGTTAATTACTTGAAGTGGGCGAAGAACAAATGCTTATAAACCAAGTACACAAGGTAGGGTTTAATAAACATTGAAGAAACTATTAATTCAGTTATGAGCTAACCAATAAGATAACAATCATCTATAGCTAAAACAACATGAATTAAAGTGCAGAAAGAAGGTGGAAAACAACATCAATAGAGAGAGGAACCTGTGATTTGTATTAACATCAAAAGGTCTATTTACAATAAGGCTTTTTTTGTATCCAAAATCGAACCCTTAGTGTTCCAAATGTCTTTGGCTTTATAGCCTTACAAGATGAAATCTAGATCCTTGAAAGATGGATCAGATTTGCTAAAAATAGTCAAATCCAAATAGATACAACAAGTGTAGGATGAGATACTATAAAAATGGATCTAGAATACTAAAAATGGAAAGTCAAAACAAAATAGGAAAAGATCCTATCTAAGGATTCAAACTCTATCTTAATAGCCTTCATATCCTCTAAACTTTTTCATAGATGTAGAAGACCTTCCAAGGTTGATGAATCTTCAAAAGAAATTCAAATTTTCCACCTTTGGCAAAAAAGACAATTTTTTGCTCATGAACTAAGTCACCATTTTCACTTTTCCACCTTAAACATTAAATACATCAAGATAAAACCCTAAATCTGATGTATTTAATTATTATTCATCTTTAGAAACCAACCTCGAAAGATTTGATTGAGAAAAAGTCAAATCAAGGTAAAAATACGACCTTGCTGCCATGTAACAGGTTTCACCAGCTAATTTTCCCTAAATACAACCCTTTAGCTGGTGAAAAGCAGATCTTTCACCAGCTAACTAGCAAAATTCAAGGCAGAATAGCTGGTGAAAGCGCATATTTTTTAAATAAAAACTGCCTTGGGAAAAATCGAATTTCTAAGTCATGGAGAGTTCAGTTTACATGCTTGAATAGTCGATTGACATATAAAAATCCTAAGCTTTCCAATGGTACTTTCAAATCTGAATTTGGAGTTAGAGAAGGAAGTCAAAATTTCCCTTAAATATTAGGAATCATTTCTCAAGCAAAATGTCAGTGCATTTTTTATCGCTAACAGGATGAATTACTAACAAATCCATAAGGTATTCCCAAGAAGCCAAGGTAAGTGTTATGTCATCTAAACTTCTTGTTGGGGTGATGATTGATTTGTCTGCAAGATCCAATAGAGTTTGTGTTGGTCTTAAGTGATCTAGTTGCAGTGTTTTCATAGTGTGAACCGACATAACATTTATTGCTTCCCCTAGATCAATCAGTCTATTTGGCAAAGAAACACCGTTAATTTCTATAGTTACCACTAGGTTTCTTGGATCACTATATTTGGATGGAATTTTTGTTATAAACTTCGACAATTTTCCAACCACCTGTATGACAGAAGGCTCCTTCCTCTTTCTCCCTGGATTTTTAATGAAAATATCCCTTACTATTTTAGCGTAAATAGGTATATCCTTGATGGCCTGAAGCAGGGGAATATTTACACATATGTTTCTAAGTTCAGTCTCTAGATTGTGTCCTAGAGGTTCCTCGGATTTCTTCACAAGTAACCTTTCTAGATAAGGAGGAGGGTTTGTTTTCTGAGGTGTTTCTGTTGCATGAGAATTGGGAGGAGGAGTTTCTTGTTGTACATGGGTGTTTCTTTATTCATTTAATTTATTAAACATTTGTTCTCCTCTTTGAACAATTTGAATATCTATTTTTTCTTCTTCTTGATCTATGTGATTATCTACTTGTTCTTCTTCTTAAATAACCACAGTAGGATTTGTTTTATTTACAACCCTCCCTGATATTAATTCAATTCCATTAAATGGAGATGGAGTTATTACATAAGTGGGGAAGGTTTGTACTTCAAGGTTTTGTACAGGTTGTGTAGGCATGTTATTCGGATTAGGGATAGGTTGCGCAGGAATAGGGGTAGGCCGAGGAGGGTTTTGAATAGGTTCAACTTGCATTTGTTGCTGCAAATTTGGATTCATAGGCAGTGCAAGTTGTTGTTGCAACTATGGGGGTGGAGGGAGAGAAGTAGGATTAAATCCTGGGAGCAACTAAAAAATATTTGAAGGGTATTGTGGGTAGGTGGGAAAATTTATTGGTTGAAAGGTAACATTCCCATATGTAGGTCCTCTCCATCCTTGTTTCCAAGGTTGGATTTGTGGTTGTTGTGGTGACCATTGAGGATACGACATGGGAGGTACCCATTATTGTTGTGAATATTGTGTAGTAGGGTCTGCAAAGATATTGGGATTTTGTTGGCTCCATGGCCTCTTAGGGGGGTATGATGTTTCATGAGGTTCTCCTCCTCCCTTGAATATGGCTTCAAGTCCAGGTGAATAAGGGAACTCATTGGTAGGGTGATCCTCTGTACAAAGGCCACAGATTTCAATAACATTAAGGGGGCATTCCTTTTCAGGATGCTTTTTCCTACATCGATGACAGAAAATTGCTAAAGCAACATTTTCTTCCTCTTGTTTCCTTTTAATTTTTATGGTATCAAGTTGGGAAATGATGGTGTTTAGGATGTCTGTTTTGAATTTTTCTAATAGATTCCCCAATTCAATCCTAGTAACATCTCTTGATGTGATTTTAACAATTCTGTTTGTAGGATCCCTTACACTTTTTCTTGTTTTGGCTTCACTGTGGGAGTATCTTTTACAATATTATGCTATGTCTGCAAATTGATTTTGGTACACATATCCATAACTCATGAGGTTTAGTACTTCAATGCAGTCATCCCTCACACCCTTTAAGAATATAATCCTAACTGTAGTTGTGTATAAGGAAAATTGCTTAGTCTTTTGGTAGTTCTATAGGAACCTCTGTAGGTAATCTTCCAAGCTTTCTTCCTCATATTGTTGCATTTTAAATATGTCATTTCTAGCATCCCTAGGTCTACAGTAATCTTGGTATTTCTGGAGGAAGGTCTCTTTGATATCATCCCAAGATAAGATAATTTGTTCTCCTAGGCTCATAAACCACCTTAGTGCTGAATCTTTTAGTGTAGCTGGAAAGAGTTTTAATTTTTGTGCATTATCAGTGTAATTATAACTTCTACATAGCATATCAAATTCAAACAAAAATGATTCAGGATATTCCATTGACATACCATGGAAGTGAGGCACTAAGGACAATGGAATTTTCTTCATGTAAACGTCTCTGGCAATTTCCAGTATGGGGAATCCAAATGTCTCTGTTTCGTTAGCTTCATTTACTTCCTCTTCTTCCATATCTCCAAATAGTTTGTAGGGTGGTGGTGATGTCTCTCCACTAAGTGATGGTTCAACCACTGGGTTGTTTGAT
Organism: Picea engelmannii; assembly: GCA_009831015.1. Lineage (NCBI taxonomy): Eukaryota > Viridiplantae > Streptophyta > Pinopsida > Pinales > Pinaceae > Picea > Picea engelmannii. Next base: position 77,164 of record ML787685.1, on the reverse strand, counting down.
ATATCTAGTTGTTCCAATGTCTTGTGTGGTTCCCCAATGACAAATGCAACTTCTTTTATCACCACCTCTATTTCTTTTCCATCTCCTCCTTCTGATGGGGTCGCCAGTGCTTCCCCTCTTTCCTATTGTCTTATGCTTTCAATCTGAATAGTGGCTTCATATTTAGTGTCTTTGGTTGTTGTTTCAATTGATGCCTTTGAGATTTCTGCTTTGAGAATTTTTGCTGCACGAATTTTAGATGAATTAGTGTGTGGGGGG
>ML787685.1:58519-72575 GCA_009831015.1 Picea engelmannii | reverse complement strand
GGGGGGGGGGGGGTCCAGAATCGAAAGAGCAGCTTTTGACGGCTGAGAGTTCAGCGCCTGGATCAACGACGCTTGGAAAGCCTCATCCTACTCAGCCACTCTGGGTTTAACTGGCGTGGGCCCTTCTCTCATCATGTCGTCCTCCTTTCCACCTTTCTCATGCTGCCATGTGTCACTCTTCCACCCCCCTCTTTGGTCCACATGGTCCCCCCTCCTTCCCGTCGTCCACTCGCCGCTCGCCATGTGTCCCTCACGTCGGCCCCTCACCAAAAGGCGAGTTCATTATCTCTCGCCTTCCCTCTTTCCTCCCGAAGTCTTTCACCATGAACCATCCTCTGTCACCCTCCTCACACCTCGCCACTCCTCTTCCACATCCTCATAATCTAACTCCATCCCCCCTTTGCCATGCGCCCCATTCTCCACGTTGGTCGCCATGCCTCTCCACCAAGCCATTCAGTTATCCTAGGTGGCAGCGTGAGAAGCCTTCCTTATCCCAAAGTGCTGAGTTGGCCAGATAGTCCTCAATCCCAAGAAGCAGTTATTGAAGTGGTTGATGGTGGTTATACATCGTCTCCGCCATAATGGGAAGGTTCTGCAATGAATTAAAGACACGTCGAGTCGCCGAAGAAGCTGTCAGAAGATCGATTGCGTCTGCCATAAGTTGCACGACTATTCAAAGATTGCAGCTCCGTATTGTCAGAAGCCATGCAGATGCAAAGCTTTCAATGCTACGTCTCGATTTTGTTGTTGTTGTTAGTTTGAGTATATGTAGGCGTTTTCACCATTTTTATATCTATCGATGGTTGAGCGGAGCTCCCAGTTGTAAATCTTTAATGAAGCATTGATATTCTGGTTATGTATGAACTCTTGAGACTTCTTGCCTGATGAATGCCAGTTTCTTTTACATCTCTGTTCCACTGTGTTAGAATTGCTTGGAATTGGAGGATCCAGTCGAGCTATAGTTGTTATAGGATGATGTTGGTAGGATCACTATAGCAGTTATAATGTTTCTAGCCAGTTCTTGTGATTTCCCCAACGTCGAGTGACTTGGAATTGGAGGATCCAGTCGAGCCCTCCTCGGTTCCTCGAGACCCTGAACCAAGAGGATCTTGCATTCAGTGTCTTTCTTCGGCAAATAGCCGTAAGCCTGTTGCCCAAAGCTGTTTGTTCATTTTCCTCACTAAGTTTTCCACCTACTCACCCTTTTATCAACCCACTGGCTGAAGTTGGATCAAGACCTCCTTTGTCTCTTACATACCAGACTCAGTCCTTGAGTTAGAGTGATATCTCCTCGAGTTTTCCTCCATTTTATCACCTCTTTAAAACAAAACGTGACATTAAACTGATGGGCGTCGGGCTCTACTCCTGCTAGCAGTCCAGGAGTGACTTTTGTTGCCAACATTTCTGGCGCCGTTGCCGGGGAAAAAGTTGAATATTTTCCCTGGGATTGAACGACAAAGATCAACTGATTCTGAAGGTGCATCAGATATCAGAACTTGAAGATTGCTACTATGCACCTGGCGACTCCATTGTGACGACTCCGCTGAGGAGAACCTACACTATCAACTGTGGCTTCGAGAGGCAGACACACGAGGTCTAACCCACACTTGCCTTTAGCTACACCAGAAGCTGACGCGGAAGTAGTGCGCAGAAAGGGAAAGAGCTCTGCGAGAGAAGTTTCCATCACCGAAATAGGTAATACGCCCTCCCCTTCTGTGAGAACTCCATTTTCTTATTCACAGCTTCCTAGTCGTCCTTTTTCTGAAGTCCCCCGTTCTCTAAATTTCGGAAGTGTTCCTGCTGAGTTTTCTCCTCCTGATCTGGGATCAGAAAGAGAAATCCTTGTCACTCCCTCCTCCCTGGAGGTCTTGTCGTATCACATACCTCGAACTTCTGAAGGTTTTACCACCCCACTTTTTGTTGCTACTGCCGCACAGAGAGAAGTGTCTGCACACTCAGGTCCCTAGGATTTCTCTCTGTTTTCTCCGTTGTCTCCTCCAAGGATCTCTGTTCCCACATCTCCCATTCATACTCCTTCTCCTCCGAGTTATCCCCTACCTAATATCCCTATGGATGGTGTTAATCCCCCTCCAAACAGAATGGATGCCATAGTCACTGCTAGATATCATCCTTTGATTCTACCCCAGCCTCTGAACCCTCTCCCTATTGGAGACTATTTGAAATACATGCCCAAGTTCAGTGGGGAGGGAGATGTAACTGCTGAAGAACACCTAGATGCCTTTTACAGCTATGCAGACAACTTGAATATTGAGAGTGAAGATGTCTGGATGAGGGTCTTTGTCCAGAGCCTAGATGGGGAGGTGAGGAAATAGTTCCGGGGACTAGCCCCTGGATCTATTGCTGGCATTGAAGACTTGGATAATGTTTTCCTAAGGCAGTGGGGAGATAGAAAAGATTATATGTATTATATGACAGAGTTTGGGTCTCTGAGGAAGATGCAAGGGGAGTCTGTCTCAGACTTCTCCAAAAGATTTAATAAAATGTACAACAAGATTCCTGCAGAGATTAAACCCTCAGAGGCCTCTACTAAAATTTCCTATGCTGGCGCATTTGACCCTGATTTCTGTCTCGTGTTAAGAGAAAGAAGAGCCACCTCTTTGGCTCAGATGCAAGATGCATCTGTAGAGGTGGAATCCAACATACTGGCAGCTGACATACTAAGAAGCCAGGCTGACACAGACAGAAGAAAAGAAAAGTCGGAAGCCTCAACTTCCGGCCCATCACTACCCCACACTCAAGTAAATGAGCTGACCCGAGTTATGAACCTCCTCAAAGAGGAGGTGGAAAGATTAAAGGTGGAAAGGAAACAAATCTATAAGGGCCCTCAGACCACCGAGAATAGAGGAGGTTTCAGAAGAACAAATAATTTTTCTCCTTCAACCATACATAGAGAGAAGGAAAGAGACAGAGACGACCAAAGAATTCAGGCTCCCTTCCAGAAAAATTTTGTGGCTGATGAAGAAGAAGGGGAAGCAGATGAGCCTGAGCCTAAAATCCACAGTGTGGAAGTCACTCCCCCTTTCCCTCATCTGACCCAATCAGCATATGAAGAGTCTCTCATGGATGGTCAGTTGAACGAATTGAGCAAAGGAGACAAAGCTAGCGGCGGATGAGGTAGGTACAACTTGAGGTCCGACAAAAGAGCAATAGCACTTGATATTCCTGAACCTTCCAATAGAGTAGAGAAGCCTACTAATGAGGTAGCATATGCTCACAGAGGTAAGAAATCCCAACCCCTCTCTCCCATTGTTCAAAATCATGTTCCTGAAATTAGAGAAATCCCAAAGCCCATGTCTTCTTTCAATTTCGAACATGAGGTCCAAAAGATCAGAATTCCTGTGCCCCTCACCGAACTAATTAGACATGAGGAATTCAAAAAGCGTTTCTCTGAGCTGTTAAAATACGAAGCCTCATACCCTCTCACAGACTCCATAAACCTCCAAGATGAAAGGCCTGCAGTTGTCCTAGGTCCCATGGTAGAAGACAGAGATGATTCATCCCCTCCCTTCTACACTTCCCTGAACATACATGACAAGGTACTGCATAATTGCCTTATGGACTCAGGGGCCTCCCACAACCTCATGCCCAAAGCTGTCATGGAAGAATTAGGACTGGAAGTCACCCAAGCCTATCATGACCTCTATTTGTTTGACTCCAGAAGGGTTCAATGTTTGGGAGTAATTAAGGACCTAGCAGTTTCTTTATTTCAGCTACCCATGAAGAGTATGGTCATGGATATAGTGGTAGTCGATGTCCCCCCTAAGTTTGGCATGTTGTTGTCAAGATCCTAGATAAAGAGACTGGGGGGAACCTTGCAGATGGACCTCACATATGCCACCATTCCAGTCTTCGGAGGGGAACATAGGAGACTGTACAGAGAAGCCCAGCTAGCCTACATTGTCAGTGACGAGGCCAACCCTACCAATCATCCCATCTATGCCTTGGACACCGATTTAGGCTCCAGTTTACTACAGCTCACCCACACCCATGAAGTTTCTTTGCAGATTAGAAAGAAGCCCATCCTTAATCAGGAGACCTCCCCTTCAACTTCCTCTGTTTGGAAGATGTTCTTTGATGGAGCTTCCTCCAGTATGGGTGTAGGTGCCGGAGTGATATATATATCACCTTGTCATGAGACCATCTCTCTGTCATACAGGATGGAATTTGAGGTCACCAATAACGTGGCAGAGTATGAAGCTCTGGTTCTGGGATTAAGAGCTGCAAAAGAAATGGAAATCAAGGAGATGGCTGTGTTTGGTGATGCAGAACTGATTGTCCAGCAGGTCAAAAATGTTTATCAGACTAAGCATCCTCGGCTCAGGAATTACAGGAATGGGGTATGGGATCTGGTTGAGGATTCCTTCCTGGCCTTTAACATTTCCTACATTCCAAGGGAGGAAAATGCCTCGGCCGACTATTTAGCTTTCACAGTTAGTGTGTTCGAAGTTCCCACACTGCCCTCTGCCAGGTCTAATGTGGAAATAAAATACAGACCTTCTATACCAGACAATGTCAAACACTGGAGGGTGTTTGAGGATGATCAAGAAATTGAAAAATTTCTCCAGTCCATTGATAACTTTTCCACAATGCACATAGACAAGAATCTTGATGAGGAAGATGACTATCACCCTGGGGAATTTGTGAATAGAATTGCTGATCACGAGATCATTCAGCTACCGAGCAATCACATTCCGAGAGGACTGATCCCGTTAGAAAGATTGTTCAATGGGAATGATGTGGCAGTAAAATGTAAGGTTTTGGGTGATGATGATGACATAGCTGAATGCAACATAGGCACACCTGAGGAGCCAAAGTTTGTCAAGCTGTCAAGAAGTTTGACCGAGGGGCAGAGGATCGAATATACCAAGTTGTTAAAGGAGTTTGCTGATCTGTTTGCATGGACCTACAAAGACCTCAAAACGTATGACACATCATTCATCGAGCACAAGATCCCACTAAAAGAGGAGGCTAAGCCTTTCAAGCAGAAGCTGAGACAGATAAATCCCATGTTGCTTCCTATCATGGAGAAAGAGGTAAAGAAGCTACTGGATGCCCAGATCATTGTCCCCTTGAGATATTCTGAATGGGTGGCCAATTTGGTCCCTGTGAGAAAGAAAAGTGGAGAAATCAAACTCTGTGTCGATTTTAGGAACTTGAACAGAAGTTCGAGGAAGGACAATTATCCCCTGCCCAACATGGAACACATTTTACAGAGGGTCACTGGTCCATCTAGGATGTCCATGATTGATAGTTTCTCTGGATATAATCAGATATCAGTCATGCCTGAGGATAGGAAAAAAAAAACCTTCATCACTCCTTGGGGCACATTCATGTATGCCAAAATGCCCTTCGGACTGATGAATGCAGGAGCAACGTTTCAGCGAGCCATGGACATAGCCTTCATCGGGGAGAAGGACCAGTTTGTGGTGATATATCTGGATGACATCACAGTCTTCTCTAAGACTGATAAAGAACACTGCTGCCACTTAAAGAGAGTTTTCCTGAAATGTTGGAGGTATGGCCTGTCTTTAAACCCCAAGAAATCACTGTTTTCTATGCAGGAGGGGAAGTTGCTAGGTCACATAGTGTCACCGGAAAGAGTAAGGATTGAACCGAGAAGGGTAGAAGCGATTCAAGCCCTGTTACTTCCCAGATCTAAGAAGGAAGTTCAGGCATTTTTGGGGAAGATTAATTTCCTGAGGAGATTCATCTCAAACTTCGCTGAGCTAGTAAAACATATCATAGCCATGCTCAGGAAGGGCCATGAAATAAAGTGGACTGCTGAATCCAGGGGATCTTTTGCCCAGATAAAGAAATCATTGACTGAGGCACCTGTGCTAATCAGTCCCGATTATTCTAAAGATTTCCTGATTTTCTCATTTGCTTCTGATGACTCAGTAGCAGCAGTCTTATTGCAAAGGAACAATCAAGGGTGAGAGTAGCCCATTGCCTTCTTCAGAAAGGCGCTGAGAGATGCTAAGATAAGGTATGAGATCATGGAGAAGCAGGCCTATGCATTGGTGAAAGCTCTCAAAGCTTTTAGGATCTATGTCTTGCACTCAAAAATCACTGCATATGTCCCTTCAACTTCTGTAAAGGACATTATTATACAGCCTGACATAGACGAGAAGAGGGGTAAATGGATCGCCAAGATCCTGGAATTTGAACTGGAAATTAAGCCCACCAAGCTGATAAAGGGGCAAGGTTTGGCCAAGTTATTGGTTGAATCCAATTACAAAACTCTAGAGATTAATTTCATCAATGAGCAAGCTGAGCCATCCAGCAGTAATTCCTAGATCACCATACCACTAGCAGCATGTCCCTGGTACAGGGACATCTTGTACTTTCTGCAGGAATTAAAGCCCCCTGATGGATTGGGAAAGAGTAGGGCCAAAGTTTTAAAGCTCAAAGCGGTCAAATACTGCCTTATTGACCGAGCCTTGTATTGGAGAGACCCTCTGGGGATATTATTAAGATGTCTGGACCCGTTGCAAGCGCAGAAAGTGATGTTCGATTTTCATAGCAGTCTCTGTGGGGGGCATCATTTTTAGAAAACCACAGCCCAAAAAATCCTCCGGGCTGGATATTACTGGCCTACTTTGTTTACTGATGTTTGCAAAGAAGTCAGGTCTTGCATTAAATGCCAGAAGTTCTCAGGTAAGCAGCAACTCAAATCCCTGCCATTAAAACCTGTAGTAGTTGCAACACCTTTTCAGTAGTGGGGATTGGATTTCATCGGAGAGATTCATCCTCCCTCAAGTGGCTAGCACAGATGGATCCTCACTGCAACCGATTATTTCACCAAGTGGATAGAGGCTGTCCCCACTAGGATCACTTCTCATAAAATAATCATCAGCTTCTTGGAAGACATCATAGCCAGATTTGGTTGCCCAAGCAGAATTGTCACCGACAATGACTCCCCCTTCAGGTCTGAGCCTCTGATCAAATTCTGTGAACAATTTTGGATTTCATTGGTTCACTCTACTCCATACTATCCTCAAGGAAACGAACTGGAAGAATCCTCCAATAAAAGCTTGATCAATCTTATCAAAAAGCTTCTGGAGGACAATCAGAAGGCCTGGGACTCAAAGCTCAAATTTCCTCTCTGGGCCAATCGGGTGACAACCAAGAAGTCCCTGGGTCTCTGACCTTTCCAGCTGGTTTATGGGATAGAAGTCGTTTTCCCCACTCAGCTTGCCTTACCTGTGGCAAATTTCCTCCAGGTCCTTGAAGGAGAACCTAATCATATACTCAGAAGGATTCATCAGATGGTGGAAGTGCAACAGATCAGAGAACAGGTCATGGATAGAGCCTACAATCGTCAGCAGAAGATCAAGCAGGCTTTTGACAGGAAGAACAAGAAGAGGGAATTTGAGCTGGGTGATCTAGTGCTCAAATGGGATGAACCTAGGCAGGAAAAGGGCAAACACAGTAAATTTGATGCCCTCTGGTTGGGGCCTTTCAGGATCCTTGAAGCATGTTCAAACAACACTTACTAGTTGCAGGATTTGGAAGGCAATGAAGTTTTTGGCAGCCCAGTAAATGGGCATTTCTTGAAAAAATGTTTTTTGTGAACCACAATTGGATCTCTTTGTTTCGTTTTGTACATATTGTTTCTGTTTTTGTTTTTTGGACTAATAAATGACTCCATAGCCCAACAACAAAGGCACTGAATCTGCAAAAGAGTTCTTAGAGCATCACAGGGACGACTCTATCCCCCATGGAGCCAAATGTTAGCGACATTTCTTGTAAAGGGGTTAAATTGCAAAGGAATGGGTTAAAACCCACTTTTCCTAAGTGTTGGGCGTGATGCGTCTGTGTTAAACAAGAATTAATTTTGGACGGATGGGATTTGCGCGCCCAGATCAACGGCGCACAGTGAATTCCAGACCCCCCTGCCTTCCGATCTTTAAGCAGGGGGGGGGTCCGAAATCGCAGGCGCAACTCTCCAACGGTTCATATTGGCGCACCCGGATCAATGGCGATGAAGACCATTCTGGACCCCCCCTACCTTTCTACCTTTAAGCGGAGGGGGGGGGTCCGGAATCGACAGAGCAGCTTTTGACGGCCGGGATTTCAGCACCCGGACCAACGGCGCTTGGACAGCCTCGTCCTACTCAGCCACAGTGGGTTTAACTGGCGTGGGCCCTTCTCTCATCATGTCGTCCTCCTCTCCACCTTTCTCATGCTGCCGTGTGTCACTCTTCCACCCCCCTCTTTGGTCCACATGGTCCCCCCTCCTTCCCGTCGTCCACTCGCCGCTCGCCATGTGTCCCTCACGTCGGCCCCTCACCAAAAGGCGAGTTCGTTATCTCTCGCCTTCCCTCTTTCCTCCCGAAGTCTTTCACCATGAACCATCCTCTGTCACCCTCCTCACACCTCGCCACTCCTCTTCCACGTCCTCATAATATGACGCCATCCCCCCTTTTCCATGCGCCCCATTCTCCGCGCTGGCCGCCATGCCTCTCCACCAAGCCATTCAGTTATCCTAGGTGGCAGCACGAGAAGCCTTCCTTATCCCAAAGTGCTGAGTTGGCCAGATAGTCCTCAATCCCAAGAAGCATTTATTGAAGTGGTTGATGGTGGTTAGACATCGTCTCCGCCATAATGGGAAGGTTCTGCAATGAATTAAAGGCACGTTGAGTCACCGAAGAAGCTGTCAGAAGATCGATTGCGTGTGCCATAAGTTGCATGACCATTCAAAGATTGCAGCTCCGTATTGTCAGAAGCCATGCAGACGCAAAGCTTTCAATGCTACGTCTCAATTTTGTTGTTGTTGTTAGTTTGAGTATATGTAGGCGTTTTCGCCATTTTTGTATCTATCGATGGTTGAGCAAAGCTCCCGGTTGTAAATCTTTAATGAAGCATTGATATTCTGGTTATGTATGAACTCTTGAGACTTCTTGCCTGATGAATGCCAGTTTCTTTTACATCTCTGTTCCACTATGTTAGAATTGCTCGGAATTGGAGGATCCAGTCGAGCTATAGCTGTTATAGGATGATGTTGGTAGGATCACTGTAGCAGTTATAATGTTTCTAGCCAGTTCTTGTGATTTCCCCAACGTCGAGTGACTTGGAATTGGAGGATCCATTCGAGCCCTCCTCGGTTCCTCGAGACCCTGAACCAAGAGGATCTTGCATTCAGTGTCTTTCTTCTGCAAATAGCCGTAAGCCTATTGCCCAAAGTTGTTTGTTCATTTTCCTCACTAAGTCTTCCACCTACTCACCCTTTTATCAACCCACTGGCTGAAGTTGGATCAAGACCTCCTTTGTCTCTTACATACCAGACTCAGTCCCTGAGTTAGAGTGATATCTCCTCGAGTTTTCCTCCATTTGATCACCTCTTTAAAACAAATCGTGACATTAAACTGATGGGCATCGGGGTCTGCTCCTGCTAGCAGTCCAGGAGTGAATTCCGTCGCCAACAGGTTGGTCGGGGACAACTGATATAAGATTGACATTTCTAGAAGGCGGCGGGTAATCAAAATTTCCCATCAACGATGGAAACAAACCAACACCTAAGTTGACAGTGTCGAGCTGCGAATTATCAATCATCAGGACCATGGAAGCCCCGGATGAAGGGTCAGGACAGGATAAGGACAACTGGTCAATGGTCACAATATCACCCTTGTGCGGAAAGCATAAGACCCAAAAAACCGTAGCAACCATTGCATGCATCGCATAAGTCCAACGCCTTCCTAAAAATAGGTTGTAATCGAGAGCCGCATTAACCACTTCAACTTCGATACACACGGTTTTCCCTCCCATCTGCATGGGGAAAGAAGGAATAATTGCATGTGGTCTAAATGACCGACCATAAAATTTCGTAAGCAACGTAGGTGACGAAGACAACCCAAGTTGGCTAATGGCCTTCCAACATGCCAATGACATCATGCAAGTCGAGGCACCCTCATCAACCACTGTGCAGAAGATGTTCCATGTAAAATATTTCATGGTCTAAGCCACTACTATTTGAAACGCAAAATGGTAAGGAAGATGGGGCTTTACGTCAGTTGGATCAAGAATGATGGCTCCTGGGTTACAAGTCTTTGCTGATCCCAAGGTGAACAAGAGATATTTTCTCTACGAGGGGCAACTCTGGAGGACTTCCAAAGAATACATCGCGCAAGGGGTGTTGGAAATACTAAAACAACTGAGAGGGGGGGGGGTGAATCAGTTGTTTATGAGCTTAAACAATTTTATACCTTTTAAAATATTATTAATATTCCTTCAAGTGATCATCAACAATATACAACATATGGACAGTAAAATTAAAGACCATCAGTCACACATAAAGTACACACAGAGACAGATTTTCATGAGGAAACCCATAAAGGGAGAAAACCTCTTCTTCTTCGAAATGATAGGCAGTCTTTTTCAGTTCTGTACATCATTTACAATTGAGCACCAACTCAATGTGAGACTGCTACCTATGTTTTACAAGCTGCAACTTGTTTGAGAGCACCGACTCTCTGGTTTCTCTAGCACCCACTAGAAGGAAGCACCAACTCCCTGATTATTTCAGCACCAACTTCCTGAATGTTCCAGCACCAATTGGATGGAAGAACCAACTTCCAGTTACACAGGCTCCAACCTGCATAACAGAGAACACTAGTTCTCCCTTGCACCTCCCTGCCACCCTGGTTTCTCTGGCTGCAACCAGATGGAAGCTACAACTTCCTGTGTTCAAGCTCCCACTTGAACCTCTGAGGAAAACAGTCCTCCCGAGCACCTCCCAATCTCCCTATAATATAAATGGCTAAATAAACATTCAACTTTATAGATAAAACAGGTCTTACCAATCTTTCTTTGTTCTGTAAATCTGGTCTTCTGCCCACTGTTCTGCAGCTCTACTCTTCCTCTGTCTGTTCAGCAGGTATGCTTTGCATCAACTCGTTCTCTCATTCTTCTCTTCTTCAACTCTCTATTATTATGCTCTGCATTTCATCTCACCCTTCACATATGCTCAATCTCCTCCTTCGCATCCTCTTCTTCTCTATTCTTACAGTTTCATTCTTTTTCACTTACAGAATGACTAACTCGACAAAGTCTATTTCATCTTCTTTTATACACACAAACATGACGGTTCAACTTCCCAACTCCTTAGGAAAAATGTCGACAACTGTCTAAGCGACTGAAACGCCAACTGAAATGCTAACTAATTTGCAATCATGAGTCTGTTTTGCTATGATCTTCATCGACCCTGATCGACGGTCCATGATCTCGATGAATCAACGGTCTAGATCTTTTCGATATCTCGCATCTCACTGTTCCTTAGTTGGAGGTTCTTGTCACTCCAAGTCATGATAGGCGAAGCTCCGAGATGGAGCTGGATCAATGATCCAGAATCTTGGTGTATTGACGGTCCAGATCTCTTCGTGAATTCGCATCTCACAGTTCCTGTGATGAAGGGTCTCATCACTCCAAGTCACGATAGCCGAGACTCCGAGATGGAGTTACATCAACGGCCTAGATCCAATCTTGATTTAACAGCTGTGATTGAATCACCATATCGCATATCGCTATTTCTCATTTCTTGTTGCAGTGTTTTTGTCACTCCATGTCGTGATAGGCGAAGCTCCGAGATGGAGCTAGATCATTGGTACAAAATCTTGGTGTATTGACGGTCCAGATCTCTTTGTGAATTCGCATCTCACAGTTCCTGTGATGAAGGGTCTCATCACTCCAAATCACGATAGCCAAGACTCCGATAAGGAGTTACATCAACGGTCCAAATCTGATCTTGATCTGACGGTCGCAGTTACGTCGCAATTTCGCATATCGCGATATCAGGATTTTTGATGTTAATAATCTTTGACATGTCCAACTTGCGATCCTCGAAACTCCGATATGGTGTCCATCTGCTGACACCACACGTGAATTGACACGTGTTGAATACTGCCACGTGTCACTCTGATTCATGAATTACATGTGCCTGAAATGTTGAATCAGTCTGACACTTGTCATTACCTGATTGTGCCACGTGTCCCTAGCTGGCGTGGTCTATTGTCGTGAGTTGGGTCGACGATCTAGATCACATCTTGATATGACGGTTTAGGTTCAGCCAGGATTTCACACATCACGATTTTGGGGTTCCTAATGTCAATAAACTTTGACATGTCCAACTCGCGATCCCCGAAACTCCGACAAGGACTGGGATCAACGATCCAAATCAAAGCTTGATCTGACGGCTCAGATTTCATCGCAATTTTTCATATTGCGATTACGCCCTCTTCTCCTTGCACTTTAAAGACCGTGCAGGTTCTCCTCGATCCAACGGTGGTTGGACCCTACACTCGCATCTGACGGTTGAGATCTGTCTCCCTCTTCAAGGATCAGAGATTCTTCTCAAACTTTCGCTCATTCGCTACCTTCGATCATTCACCTCTCTGAACTTATCTTCTGTTTGCCTGTCGATTACAAAATTGTTGTTCTCATGTCATCTTCACTGTTGCCATCAATGACAAGCATTCACTGTCTGTTAACTGTCTGTTAAATATTTTCCAACAATCTCCCCCTTTGGCATTGATGGCAACTGAAGCACCCACATTTATTCAGATCTTCCAAGCACCCACATGTATTCATATCTTCTCTCCTGCTCTTTTCTCACCCCCTTTGACATCAATGTCAAAGAAGAAACATTCTTCCCTTGATCTGTTGCAAAAACATACTCCCCCTGTCGACTATAAGCATCTTGGGAATACACCAGATATTCAATAAGTACTCCCCCTGAACAGGTGAATAGATTAGGCACTTGAGATTATAACCCCCAAATTTTGACGAAGGTATCCAAAAGGGGTCGCTGCTAATGGTTTAGTAAAGATATCAGCAATTTGTTCTTTGGAAGGAATATAATTTAGCTGAACAATTATGTTTGTAACTTGTTCTCAAAGAAAATGATACTTGATTGGAATATGCTTAGTCTTGGAATGAAGAACAGGATTCTTGGAGACACTAATGGTACTTGTGTTATCACAATGAATTGGAATAGGATCAGTGTAAGTTACCTTCAGATCTGCAAGAGTTTGTATCATCCATAAGATTTGTGTGCAACAAGTAGCATCAGCAATGTATTCTGCCTTTGTAGTGGATAATGAAATAGATCCTTGCTTCTTACTAAGCCATGCAACTAATGAGTCACCCAGAAAAAAATGCTCCCCCACTGGTGTTTTTTCTCTCATCAACACATTTTTCCCAGTCTGCATCTGAATAAGAAGTTAACTGGAAATTCTGATTTCTAGGATACCACATTCCATAAGTCATTGTTCCCTTCAAGTATTTAAATATTCTCTTGACAGATACCAAATGACTTTGTTTAGGAGTAGACTGAAAACGACCTACCATTCCAACAACTTGCATTATATCATGACGGCATGTTGTGATGTACAGAAGACTGCCTATCATTGAACGATATGTCCTTTGATCAACATCAGGTGAGATATCATCTTTGCTCAGCTTGCAACCAACCACCATAGGTGTTCTGACTGTAGAGGAATCTTCCATCTGAAACTTCTTCAATATCTCTTTCAAATATTTTTCTTGAGAAATAAAAATTTCTGCAGAGATTTGTTTTACTTGTAAGCCAAGAAAATATGACAGTTCTCCTATCATGGACATTTCAAATTCTGTTTGCATAGAATTAGAAAACCACTGGACAAATGGTTGATTAGTACAACCAAAAATAATATCATCTACATAAACCAAAACAACTAGTAAATCATCACCTTCAAACTTAATGTAAAGGTTACTGTCAACAATACCTTTCTTGAACCCTTTTTCTTGTAGAAATTTGTCCAGTCTGTAATACCAAGATCGTGGTGCTTGTTTTAGTCCATATAAGGCCTTCTTCAGCTTACAAACATAATTAGGATTGTCTGTCAATGAAAATCCTCCAGGTTTCTCCATATATACTTCTTCCTCTAGATCTCCATTAAGAAACGCTGACTTAACATCCATCTGATAAACTTTGAAATTCTTATGACAAGAATAAGCAAGAAACATTCTGATAGCTTCCAATCTTGCCACTGGTGCAAAA
>ML787685.1:28032-55291 GCA_009831015.1 Picea engelmannii | reverse complement strand
GGGGGGGTGAATCAGTTGTTTATGAGCTTAAACAATTTTATACCTTTTAAAATATTATTAATCTTCCTTCAAGTGATCATCAACAATATACAACATATGGATAGTAAAAGTAAAGACCATCAGTCACACATAAAGTACACACACTGATAGATTTTCACGAGGAAACCCATAAAGGGAGAAAACCTCTTCTTCTTCGAAATGATAGGCAGTCTTTTTCAGTTCTGTACATCATTTACAATTGAGCACCAACTCAATGTGAGACTGCTACCTCTGTTTTACAAGATGCAACTTGTTTGAGAGAACCAACTCTCTGGTTTCTCTAGCACCCACTAGAAGGAAGCACCGACTCCCTGATTATTTCAGCACCAACTGGATGGAAGCACCAACTGGATGGAAGCACCAACTTCCAGTTACACAGGCTCCAACCTTCATAACAGAGAACACTAGTTCTCCCTTGCACCTCCCTGCCACCCTGGTTTCTCTGGCTGCAACCAGATGGAAGCTACAACTTCCTGTGTTCAAGCTCCCACTTGAACCTACGAGGACAACAGTCCTCCCGAGCACCTCCCAACCTCCCTATAATATAAATGGCTAAATAAACATTCAACTTTATAGATAAAACAGGTCTTACCAATCTTTCTTTGTTCTGTAAATCTGGTCTTCTGCCCACTGTTCTGCAGCTCTACTCTTCCTCTGTCTATTTAGTAGGTATGCTCTGCATCAACTCGTGCTCTCATTATACTCTTCTTCAACTCTCTGTTATTATGCTCTGCATTTCATCTCACCCTTCACATATGCTCAATCTCCTCCTGTGCATCCTCTTCGTCTCTATTCTTACAATTTCATTCTTTTTCACTTACAGAACGACTAACTCGACACAGTCTATTTCATCTTCTTTTATACACACGAACACGACGGTTCAACTTCCCAACTCCTTAGGAAAAATGTCGACAAATGTCTAAGCAACTGAAACGCCAACTGAAACACTAACTAATTTGCAATCATGAGTCTGTTTTGCTATGATGTTCATCGACCCTGATCGACGGTCCATGATCTCTATGAATCAACGGTCCAGATCTTTTTGATATCTCACATCTCGTTGTTCCTTAGTTGGAGGTTCTCATCACTCCAAGTCGCAATAGGCGAAGCTCTGAGATGGAGCTGGATCAACGGTCCAAAATCTTGGTGTATTGACGGTCCAGATCTCTTCGTGAATTCACATCTCGCAGTTCCTGTGATGAAGGGTCTCATCACTCCAAGTCACGATAACCGAGACTCCAAGATGGAGTTACATCAACGGCCCAGATCCAAGCTTGATTTAACGACTGTGATTGAATCTCCATATCACATATCATGATTTCGCATTTCTTGTTGCAGTGTTTTTGTCACTCCATGTCACGATAGGCGAAGCTCCGAGATGGAGCTGGATCAACAGTCCAGAATCTTGGTGTATTGATGGTCCAGATCTCTTCATGAATTCGCATATTGCAGTTCCTGTGATGAAGGGTCTCATCACTCCAAGTCACGATAGTCGAGACTCCGATAAGGAGTTACATCAATGGTCCAAATCTGATCTTGATCTGATGGTTGCAGTTACGTCGCGATTTTGCATATCGCGATATTGGGATTTTTGATGTTAATAATATTTGACATGTCCAACTTGCGATCCTCGAAAATCCAATATGGTGTCCATATGATGACTTCACACATGAATTGACACATGTTGAATACTTCCACGTGTCACTCTGATTCATGACTTACATGTGCCTGAAATGTTGAATCAATCTGACACTTGTCATTACCTGATTGTGCCATATGTCCCTAGTTGACGTGGTCTGCTGTCGTGAGTTGGGTCGACGGTCTAGATCACATCTTGATCTGACGGTTCAGGTTCAGTCGAGATTTCACACATCACGATTTCGGGGTTCCTGATGTCAATAAACTTTGACATGTCCAACTCGCGATCCCCGAAACTCCGATAAGGACTGGGATCAACGGTCCAGATCAAAGCTTGATCTGACGGCTCATATTTCATCGCGATTTTTCATATTGCGATTACGCCCTCTTCTCCTTGGACTTTAAAGACCGTGCAGGTTCTCCTCGATCCAATGGTGGTTGGACCCTGTGCTCAGATCTGACGGTTGAGATCTATCTCCCTCTTCAACGATCAGAGATTCTTCTCAAACTTTCGCTCATTCGGTACCTTTGATCATTCGCTTCCTTTGATCATTCACCTCTCTGAACTTATCTTCTGTTTTCCTGTTGATTACAAAATTGTTGTTCTCATGTCATCTTTACTATTTCCATCAATGACAAGCATTCACTATCTGTTAACTGTCTGTTAAATATTTTCCAACAAGGGGTCTGTGCCAAATCCTCTAAACAGAGTATTTTTGGGCAACCCTCACATTTGGATTATGAGAAGCCTTCTTAAACACACCTTTTGGGATGAAAGTCATCGTTTTACCCACTTCCTTCTCAATTTGGAAAGGAGTCGGTGGGTTAGTGTCTTCTTTTCCCTTCTCGGAAGATTTTTCCATATTGAGTCTCGTGCCCTGGTCGCTATATGAGTATTGACATTCATCATGTAAACATTCATAGACAGGTTGTTATGGGGAGGTGTGAGGGGTCCTTGACTACCCCCTATAGCGCTCGCGGATGCGAAAGCATGAGCCATGCTTTTCCATTGTGGAAAAGGGTTCATCAACACCGCCAACTGTTGTTCTGCCAATAGTTTCTAGGCCTCTACAAGACAAGGGAAAAGATGAGTCCAGTGGTCTTCTGTACAAATATTACACAGATACTTCGACTTCTTCTTCTCTATTTTTCCCCCGCCAACATTGTTGGTAGCCTTTTTATCCCCTTGACCCTTATGATTTCGTTGTTTCTTCTTTCCATCATCCTGATGGTTGGCCTTGGAATTCGTCGACTGCACACTATGTACACCTAACGTTTGGGTAGGGGGAATAACCAAACTAGAAGTCTGGCTGGCCATAGACTGTTGTATCGATAATTGTTGCAACTGATTTGAAAACAAATCTGTGGACTTTCTTTGTGCTGAGCCCACAATACCATTGACATGGGGTCTAGAATTTTTCTTTATCTTAACGAGAATAGACTGTGGTGCATCTGGAAAAATATCATAGAGCATGCTAGATTGAGAGTAGATCAGTTCAATTTGTTGTGCTCGCATAATCGCCTCCTCTTCTTAAAACACTCCAGAAGTCGCTACGTCCTTGGATAAGGAGGGCACCAAAGACTTCAGAAACCACTCAAGAAGGAAAGAAGGAGGGACTTGGACCTTAATTAATCTCTTTTGATGTGGACATTCTCATATATGATCAGAGATATGGTCGGGCTTGGTTTTCTAAAAGTTGGTCAGCAATTCGGTGTCGACATTGTATCTCACAGGTAACTGAAAATGGTTTAAGAAAACCATCACCAAGTCGTTGAAGTAAGAGTACCTTAAGTAGTCGAGCTCAATATACCATTTCACAGCACCTGCTATAAGAGTGCATTGAAAAAGGCACAACTGGACAAAGTCATCTCCCAGTGAGTTTGACAAGCACGATAGATGAAAAGTCGTCACATGAACACCTGGATCTTCACCAGGCTTGCCTTCAATTTTCAGAATATTTGACAACAACTTAGTCGACATGGGGGGCCAATGCGGATCGTAACAAATTGGGTCATTTAGTAACCTCGACAAGTCTGGCAGATGTAGCATTGCCAGAAATGGTAGTTTAGGTTGTGTGTTATTGACAGTAAAAGAGGGTCCTAGAGTTTGACTTGCACTAGGTTGTCAGGAAAAGTTGGACTATTGGCTAGGGTTTTGGTAGAAACTCTAGCCTTGACCAGCATACATAAACTATGTCTATTAGGGTATCATCGGTCGACTCCCATAATTGGACGACATAGCTTGTGTGGGGATTTCTCCCTGCACTGTGTTCCAAGGATTTTGGAAGGGGATGCCCCCAACTGATCCGACGAGCATAGGTGCGGAGTCCTACCCAAAGTTCCATTGAGCATGGAAGGGGTTGCTCCTAACCGACATCCCTTGCAAGGGAACTGATCCCTACCAAGGATTCCAAAGACACTGTGTGGAGAAAAATCTAGTCGTCGTACCCTATGAAGTAATAGTACCCTGCACGAGGTTTTGTTACCCAAAAATGGAGTTTCCCCAGCCGAGACAACAACCAAAGAAATAAAATTATTCCCAAATGCACGGAACAAAGAGAATGACATAGATCCCACTGGCATTGTGTAAGACAAAGGTCATAAAATGCCTGCTCCAAACAAGCTATAACTAGTGTTTGGCCCAATTAACTGCTAGAAAGCACCATCGATCGAGGGGGGAGGAGGAGGGATATGACCCCAACCATAATGGATAGTATTAAAGGGGACTGAAGTTCCCCCGATTGACCCTTTCACAGGAGCGTTTGATCTCCCTATGGT
Organism: Picea engelmannii; assembly: GCA_009831015.1. Lineage (NCBI taxonomy): Eukaryota > Viridiplantae > Streptophyta > Pinopsida > Pinales > Pinaceae > Picea > Picea engelmannii. Next base: position 50,836 of record ML787685.1, on the reverse strand, counting down.
ATGTAAGGTGGAGTAGGTAATAACTGAGTTCGAATCAAAAGAAAGCATCCCATATGATAATGGAGGGCCCGTCGCACTTTGAGTAAACGAAGCAGTGGTCACCGTCGATGATGGTATCGAGCCACTTTTCGAAGTAGAGGGAGTCGAGACCACTGTGGTCATGACTGGTGAAGGTAGGGAGGAGGCACAATGCCCCCTACAGTAATATCCATGATGAGAGTAAGAGGACTCCTAGACGAAGTAGCAACATTTGATTCCATTTCCGCTCGTAGGACTAGTTGGTGCTCAGAAGTTGTCACCTCGGGGGGGACAATCTGAATTAATATCTACATTGATAAGTCAGTAATCAGAGGGTTATCTGGCCTGAAACCTTTAGTTCCAAGGTCAGAGACAGTAGGTTCTTCCAGAGTCAAAAAATCTCCTCGCGGAGTAGGCTCGGGCACAATTTTCTATGGCCCAGTCGCTTTGAATGACCCTTCGTGGTTGACTCTTTGCCTCAAAGGTGGTGGTGGTGGCTCCAATGTAATCGACGATAAGCCCTGAAGCCTTTGTGACCGTCACGGTTGTTGATATTCTACCTTTTGAAATGATCAATGACACACTAAGGATTAACTAGTGTTTTAACACCAAGCACACACTAAAAATCTCCTATGGACAAATCAAGCAATTGACTATCTAGTAGGAATGACAGTTACGACAATCGACACTAGAGAAACTAACCAGTGTAAGTGAAACTCGAACACAGTATACGAAGTGCAATTTGAAGTTTTCCCTAGGTATCGTGGTATACCCCTACAGTCACCCTTGTAAGTCCCTAGAATATGGGCAACTAAGTTTTCAACTCACTGTCAATCACCAGGCAGGTACAGTCGACAGTTGGGAAGATCACAATGAGAAGTATAACAAGTTGGAAGCCTATTAGGGGTATCGAAAGAAAATGTTTTGGAATACAATAGAGGATCTCAAATGGATTCGAGGTCCATGAAGCTCCATAGGAAAATGTAGTCGGTATTACTCCCAAGACAAACCCTCAATATGTGTTCCCCATTATCTTCAGTCTAGCTTTGGAGGGGTTATCTCCGCTACCTTTCCTCACGTGACCTCGTGTTTATCCCCTGTGTTAGAGGGGGGTCCTAGATAAATTTTATGACACTGGACTTAAGAACTCCCTAGCTCAGACTCTAATGTTTGATTTAACAACCTTGAAGAGTTTCCTCTCCAACCTAATTCAAGGCCCTAACACTAAACTAGTTGGTTGACCCTACAAGCAGAAAAAGTCTAGTTTATTTTACATTAAGAATTATTTTTAAAGGCTTGATTTACTCATGATGTATGGTAGTGAAACTAATGCTGTTATAAGAGACAAAAAAAGAGGAGAAAATGAAAGCACCTGAAAGAAAAAATACTTCAAATCTTTTAAAAACAAAGATTTGTAACTAACTCTTTGTAAACACAAGTTTTCTTAACTAACTTTTCAAGATCTTGTAAAGAAAACCTAAAACCTACTTTTGCTTGAGTACAAGATACTCATGTTTCAATAAATCAATAAATGACCCGAAAAACAGACTCTTTTTACTTTTTTCAAATAACTAACTCTAACTACTTTACCAAACATAAAATAATTTATTTATTTTTTAAATGCTTTAAAGAGAAAAAATGAAACAAATATATTTTTTTTTTCAAAGAAAGTAAAAAGGGTAAAATGAAAACTAAAACAAGACTGGAAAAGACCTTGATCCCACTGCGGATCACAGGGATTCAACCAAGAAACTAAGAAGGGAAGATCTAAGACTCAACAGTTTGCTTAAAACCCTTTTTTTTTAGGTAAACACAAGAAAACTAAAATAACAAGTAAATTGAACTCTATACCTAGGCTATGGCTATAAACAGACACTCTAGACTGATCCAAGAAAACCATGAGAAGTGTGAACCTCAATCTGGAAAGAGGCAAGCTCCCTCTTTTTCAAAAAATTTCCTGAAACAGAGACGTGGGTTGTTGCATCAACAACATGCGTATGTACGTGGGATGTTTACTGAGCAGAGCACGTATGTACACGGGATGACCCAAGACAGGGCACATACACCTTTTTATCTCTTCAAAAATAAAATATCAAGCAGTCTTATAGGGAAGGGACAACTGGTATTGAACCCTGAAGGTGACCAGAATCCCTTGATAGACTCAAAAAACTTGAAAGAAACTTGAAAGGAAAACAAACCAATCAAACAACCCAAAATCCCCTAAAAACCCCTAGGGGCTTCCCTAGTATGGTCACCAATTTTGCTAGTGGGAAAACCCCCCGTTTAATTGCACCAGGGTTTAAAATGCAGACAAAGAAAATGAGCATCTAAAAGATAGTTGATCTTACTCTACCCCAAACATCCTGAAAAAAAACAAAAGAAAGTAATAATAGAAGAGATAGAGTAACTATACCTTTGATCCCTGCATACGGTTATGATCTCCTCAAGATTTTAAGTTCCACTAACTACACGTCTCCTACCAAGGTTGAGCTACATCCAAAGATAGGAAAAAAAGAAACTACAAGCATGCTATTCTATTCATGAGTTAGGGTTAGTTATTAAATGCTAAATATAAATCAATGAAGATACATTAAACACCATTATTTGGGACAGGAAAATGAAACTCTTTTATTCATCATACAAATATTATACCTTACAATCTGAGTCAGCCACCAGTCCGCGAACCTGGTCCGGGCTCCTCTTTACCATGCTCCAAGTCCACCTTGAATGGACCTCTTGTTTCAATCTTCTGGTCACCTTTATGGAAGGGAATGGATTGAATCGAAAGAGAAAAGGATGAATGGGGAAATGCTGAGGCAATTTCTCACAAAAAGAGGAAAAATCTTGGGCAAGGAGAGAAAGTGAAATAGGGTAGAGTTTCACTGTTCTTATGCTTAGATTTGAAATAAGACCCCAACACCTCTTTTGATATGACAAATAGATGGTTATTTGGTTGGGTGACAGGATATAGTAGGTGGATTAGTTGGGAAACTTCTAATAGCCCATGGATTTCAATGAATTCCTTGCAACTTTTTAATTTTTTGTAACTTTTGCAAGCATACGCGGGCTGTAGTGGTGCAACAAGCATCTGTACATGGTTTGTAGTGGTTTAGAAAGCGTATGTGCATGGGATGTAATGTTGCATCCCACGTACATATTCTAAAAAGTGGTTTTTAAGAAGATCTTCTCAGCAATGCTTTGGCAAAACATGCAAGTAAGAGGGCCAAGGCCATGTATACATGAGTACGTCATTTTAGGGATATAATACCAGTGCTCAGAGGAGACTCCCCCTCTTCTCTTAGAATGAAAGAATGAATCCTTGGTACCACTGCAATCTCAGGATCCTCCTCATGCTCCTCATTTGATGTTGAATCATACCCTGGAGGTTGTCCTCGCAACATATACAACCTGTCCACCCGATCATCGATCAGTTGCAGCTCCACTAGGTCCACTCCCTCCCTATAGATAAAGACATGTTCCCTCATGAAAAATGTATAATATCCTACATCCTCTAAGGATGATACTAAGAGAAAGTTAACCCTCAACCCTAGAACATAGAGAACTCCATCAAGATACATGAATCCTCCATACTCGAGTCAGAATCTAACCTTTCCAACGCCACGTACAACTTGATCCATATCACCTTCATTATGCACCTTCTAGTCAGGACCTGTCTCTGTGATAATTAGTAATATTTTCCAGATTCTCGTCATGTGGCAGGAGGCTCCAATATCCACAATCCATCTAATATCACCCCCAAATCCTCTGCTACCGACACCGGAAACTAGAGTAACCAATGAAAATTCCCTGTCATACTTGGAAGCAAAGTCATCCAAGGATATTGTAGCAACTTTCTGAGGCCTCTACGGTTCCTTCTTATTCTTCTTCCTCTCAAGACAATGAGAAGCAAGGTGCCCCAACAAGTTACAAAAGTAACATCTGACTTTACTCAAGTCCCTCCCGAAACATCCTTTCTTCTTTCTCTTTGCATCAAGAGAAACATTCTCATCACCTCCATCTATCTTATGTCCACTACTCTGAGATCCTTCCTGGATCTCTACCTGAGTGAAATAATCCCACAGTATGCTCCAATCTGGAAGATGCTCATGACCCACCACACACTTCACAAAGACTTCTCATTCCTTAGTGAATTCTTTCAAGGCTATCCTCACCAACTCTGAATCCAATATGACCTCTCCAACTGAATCCAACTCATCTTTCACTTGAGATACCCGAGTAAGATAAGAAGAAACACTCTCCTCCTTACCCATCTTGGTACCATGCAGCTTAGCCTTCAAGGCCATCTTCCGGTTTTCATTCTTCGCTGCAAATAAGTTCTTAAGTGCATCCCACATCTCTTTGGTTGTTTTCATCTCATCCAAGTGTGGGATAAGGTGATCCTTCACCCCATCTAGAATAATCCTCTGAGCTTTGGCCTCCTTCACCTCATGCAAATCCAAAGCAATTGGATCCATTGTGGGAACCACAACAACATAACTGACATAGTTCCAAATCTTGTTCTCCTTGAGAACAACTGACATATGAACCTTCCACTACAAATAGTTGGAAATTCCATCCAACCGATCCTCAAACCTAATGCATGCAGCCATAATCCGTGTCACAGCTCAAGGAAAATAATCACAAATTTTCCCCCTTCAAACATGCCTAAAAATATCACTGCTCATTGTAACTTGGAGCCCAAGCTCTGATACCATGTAGAAATTTAATGACAAAAATCAGCAAGCTAATAATTCTGTCATACACTTAGCAACCTAGAGATAATTTTCTTGTATGAACTCTGAAATGTCTAAGCCCACATTTAGAAATTACCATAAGCATAAATACACATTGCTAAGCAATTTAGCAGTGGAATAAACACAATGAACAACATTCAATCAACCATGAATAACTCAAAAATTTAGGCAAATGTCAGGGAAAACCCCAATGTGGGGAAACTCAATATGAGAGAGAGATCTTATTATTCAGCTTCAGGAAAGTACATATAAAAAGCAACAATACAATTTCCAGCTAAGAGAAAAATACCTCACATCACCAAAAGCTATCCCAAAATTTTTTTCCTCGATTTTTGTGTAAAGTTTGTACTGTAGTATGACCCACCCAGAAAAAACAACACCTCGAAAACACAGCCAAATTGTTGTTGTATGGACTATCCTTCAACAGTAAATATCCCAAGCTGTCTCGATTTCTATGCCAACATTTTCCTCGATTTATGTGCCCTCTTTTCTGTTGTATGGACTGTACATATCCATATAGTACGACCTCCCTCATAACAGTAAATTACAATGCTCACAGAACATAAAACGCTCTTGGGATTTGTGCCCAATCTATCTTGGGAAATGTGCCCTCTTTTCTTCCCTCTTTCCTCTCTCAAGATTACTCATAAAATCTCTCTCAATCTCCTCCTCAATGTGTCTTTCACATTACTCGATGCATTCTTTTATAAAATATGAAGATGACCTTTTACCTCCCAAGTGTCTTTTCACCTTCCCCAACCCTAAATCCAAAGGCCAAGATCTAATATTGTCTTTACAAGATCAAGGGCCATGATTCATTCCCTCCAAAATAAATCACTTAAAATATTAAAGTACATTTCATTTTATTACATAAGTGCACTTTATGAAATAAAGTCACTTTAATATTAGAAGGTACACTTCATTAAAAGGTCACTTTAATAAAAGAACCACTTTATCACAACTTTATAGAAACCCATTACAAAGTTAAGCGCCTAGTAGTGTCGGCATAAGGTTACATCCGCATATAAGATAAAACATGCGGAGTACCTCCCGAGCTAAAAATCTAACAATGTATAGATGAGTTGCAACATGGTTTGATGGTACAACATAGTTTATGCAGGGTTTAAGATGATATGCTTCAAGTTTTCATGTTTGTGTGTATGAATGTATGGTGATGATATATGGATTAGCTTTGGAAAATATACCTGAGTTCTATTATGGATGCATGGTACTAACCATAGGTTGTGAATTGAAGCATTTTCTATTGAGGTACAATGATGGTAATGTTGAGTACTTTCTTAGTGATGTCACAAAACTTTGTTTATGAGATATATCATGATGATGTGATGCTAGCTAGAGATATATCATTGATTTATTGAGGGACACTCTTGGTACATATTTCGAGGTACTATTGTTGCATTATATTTGATGTAGTAAATGTTTTGAGGAAGATCTGTTATAGTACCTGGATGGTACATATGTGAGCTCCATTGACATATTTTTTGATGTATTGTTAGAAGAATATTTGTTGGATGTCTTGGTGTATGTATTTGGCATATTGGTTGATGTACATGTTGAATACATTGGTGATACATTTCTTGTATACATTGGCACATAGTTCATGGTAGATGGTTAAAGCATATGACACTTGGTTGGCATGTTGGTATTGATAGAGGACTCTTGTTCGTTACATTGACATATATCTTTAGTATATGGTTGAAGTACAAGGTTTATACACATCTAAAACACATTATTGGCATATGGGTGAGATACATTTCATGATATATGATGTATGGTACTTGGATGATGTACATGGTTGGAATATGATGATTCACAACTTGATCTATGAATAATACATGATTGGTACACATTGTGTACATTGTTAGAGGCACTTGTTGGTTGACATATGGAAGATGTGGCATAGGTGTAAGGATATCTAGATTGTGGTTCATCTTGTTGAAGTTTTTGGTGCATGATTGATGCACTTTCTTGATGGTATATGGTATAGGATTGATGCTTGATGGTTGAGATACATTCCTTGACATATGGGTTGTGGAATTGGATAGAGGCATATCATGAGTGATATGACACATGGTTGGCATGTTGTATGGTTGATGATATTATTAATGATATTGATACACATTTGGAACATGGTTAATACACTTCAGTGATGATATCTTAAGATATATTATATGGTGTTGATGTACATATTTGATGCACATGGTTGATGTGCATGATTGGAACATGGTATGGCACAGGATGTACATTGTTGATGGTTTGTTCATGATTCACTATTCATTGTTGACATATCCTTTGCTTCATAGATTGATTCATGAGATAGTATGTATTATGGGAATACACTTGATGTATGGTATGGAATGATTTTAGATGGTTGATGCATGGATAGTTCCAAGGATTGTCATAGGAAGAGCATGGTATTATTGATGTAGTATTTTTGAGCAGTTGATCAATGTTCCGATAGAGAAACAACATCCGCAGCAGAAGCAAAATACACTGGTAGCATACTATTCACAATGATTACCTAGCATGTTGTAGAGAAGACAGGGGGAGATATACCCACATGGGGATTTATTATTTTTCCATTGATTGGTTACAGAGGTATGATTCAAGGAGGAGATATTCATCAGATGCATGAAGAGCATCCCATAGGACAGTGCAACTAGGGGGAGAATCCTTAGGGACAATTCATTTAGGGGGGGAAACCACAAAGAGATTTACCCTTTTCCATTGATGTAAAAGGGGGAGAGATAGTCACATTGATGTGGTGAGATGAACATTGATGAGGAGTGATGATCACAGAGAGATCATGATCATTTCCATGTCTTGGTGTTTCCATCAATGATTGGTGTTGACATCAATGTTGGTGTTTCCATCAATACCAAAGGGAGAGATTGTTGTACTATGTTGTCATTGATGTTAAGGTATTGATGTCAATCATTGTCATATTTATGTGTTTGTATCATTGATATATTGATTATTGGTTATATGGTCATTGATGTAATTGTTGTCAAAGGGTTTATGTCAAGTGGTGTCATAATGATGTGTTGATTTTAAAGGAAGTTGTATCATTGATGTCATGTCATGGTTGATAGGAAGAACCAAATGGATAAAATCCAAAGTGATCCCCTTATGGTGAAATCCCTCATAGGAAGACACTCTTGGATAAAGTTCTCAAAGTGGTCCCTTTATGGTGAAATCCCTCACGAGAAAATGCTTTGTGAAGTCCAAATGGTTAGGTGGTTGAGTATCCCAATAGTGTGGTTAGGGAACCCAAGTTTGATTGAGGAATAATGTAATGAATATTAGTGAATTTGTAGGAGAAACTATTCCATATGGATAGTATATGTCATGTCGTTTCGAGTGATATGTGGAACGTCACATGACTCTTCACGGTTAGAGAGTTATGTCCATGTGAAGTTGGAGAACCCTCATGAGTTATCTAGAAGCCCCTAGAAGGTCAAAGAAGTCAAATTATTATAGAATATCATAGAATAAGTTGACCAGTTAAAGTGGTTAGTCATGGATTAAGTGGTTGCAACAAGAAAACAATTAAAAATAAATCAATTGCAAATAGAAGTGGAGAGTTTACTATTTGTGAATAAAGTGGTTGTAAGTGGACAAAGTGGTTAGAAGTGGGTTAGCCCTAAAATAAGGAAGTTGGGTAAGTTGGTTATAAGATAACCCCTAGAGGAAGCTACTTGGAGAAGTATAAATAAGAGAGAAAGGGTCTCTTATGAAGATGATCTTTGAGAATATTGAATATCCATTTGTGAAAGGTTATTTGCGAAAGTATTATTGATAGAGAAAATTCACGGCAAAAAAAACACGACAAAAAAATAGCAATAGAAAAACTGAGGCAGAAAAACCATGACAGAAAAATCGCTGCAGAAGAATCATGGTAGAAAAACCATGGCAGCAGAACCACGGCAGCAGAATCATGGCAGAAAAAACGCAGTAGTAGAATTGCGGTAGCAAAACTGTGGAAAAAGATTTGGAAGCTATAGAAAGTTGGCAGTTCAGTAACCACATTAGATTTGTATTGTTCCAATTGTTGCATGGTATGGTATAGGTCTTGATGATTGATACATGATTAAATGTATGGTTTTGGCACATGGTCTTGTGTAAGGGTTTATGGTATTTCGTTTATGGAGAGTATGGTGTATTGCTAGAGGTATCTTGTTAGTTAACTTGGTGATATTGTGCATATGGTTGAGAGTTGACTTAATCATTGATATTTGTGAGTATATCATATTTGGATGATGAGATTGATGAGATAAGTTGAGGTGACAAGTTGTTGTGATGGGTTGTGTTGTGTATAGTTGATGCACTTGTCTTGGTATATATTGTTGGTACAGTTTGACAGATTGCTTTCTATATACAAGCTGGGTCTTGTACTTGAGGGTTGGATTCCTCACATCTCTATTGGTACTGAGATATGTAGGCTGGGTCTTGCAATTGAGAGTTGGTGCTCTCTTTGAGTTGGTGCTATTTTCAATTGGTCCTGATAAAACTTGAGATTGTAGTCTCCTGTAACATATAATACAAAAATTTTAAACATATATCTGGTGATCTTTGTGTTCATTATTGTGATGGTTCAAAGTTATTTATTGTTGATGTATGTTTTTGAGATATTTTTACATGCAAGCAACTAAGTGTGAATGGAACTAATGAGTAAATGGTGATTGTTAACTAAAGTTTTTTAAGAAGTGTAAAAAGAGCCTCACATTGATTCACTCCCCCCTCTTAGTGTGGTCTGTGTGTCCAACACCACTAGAACTCTGTCTTCATCTAGCATGCCCATCGTTAATAACGAGAGTTGAGGGAAAAAAATGATGGTAAATCGACCGCAATAATAAGACTGTATTTACTAGTTGACTTATACCACGTCGATTTTCTAGTATATTTCGCAAAGAACCAATGCTAAGGATAGTTGATGCATTTCTAAAGAAATCGCCTTCTATTTAGAAAAGTAGTGTAGGGTGCATGTTCCAATCACATGTATCCCCACTCACCAACAATCATAAATAAAAAATGATATAAAGGTCACGTCAAGCCAGAGAGGAGACTTCAATTTGTCAAGTCTCAACCTAAATTGTGATTGATAGATACTTTTCCTCCACTAGTCGGGTTAAAGATATCTAGAAGAGATAGGGAAGCATAAATCGAGTTCTTTACCAATGGGAAGTTGAGTTGACAGTCTCACTTTCTTATGACTTATTCTCAAATGAAAATGATGGTTGAGCCATGAGGGGCCAAGTGAATTGACACAAGATCTAGGATGTTAGGAAACAACGGTATCCAAGTATTCATGGATTGGGTCTAGTCGATGGACTGATTGTAATCAAGTGAGGCTGAAGAAGATAAATTTCTAGTTCAATCGATGAACACTTGAGCACATAATTTGATTCAAATCATACATCGAGAGTTTCGTCCATTTCTAAATCCAAGCCAAGTTGGGTTCTTGGTTAGTTAGACCCTTTTCTAGTCGATAAAAAAGGATGTCAAACCGATCTGCAAGGGTTTGGTTGATCCGATCAAGGTCACTAGTTGAGTCCAAACAATCCTATTGGTTGAAAACAATATCATCTCGACGGACCAAAGAGAGGATGGTCATAAATAAGTGACCATGAGCTCAATCAAGTCGAGTCAAAAATCGGGACAAGTTGACGAATTTGCAAATTTTGGCAAGAAACCTCAACAATGGATGTAAGCTTACTCTCATCCTTCGAAAGTATTCTTCCTACAATTAAAATCGACTCACCCAACTAGGAAAACAAATGGTTAAGTCTCTTAGAGAAAACTTTAATCGAGCATAAAACTTGGCTGATTAGTTCCAATACATGGCAAAGAGAAAAGGTATTATGCCCAAAATAATCATAGATGCTCAGTGCTATCTCATTCTGATTTTAGTCTTTCTCTTTGAACCCCCTGAGATAAAAAGACCATCAACTGTGATACCATGTTGGCATTGACATTAACCGCATATGGGAACAAATCTGAGAGCAGTGGTAGTGTCTAAAGACACTGTTGCACTGAAGCACGAGTACGCTCCATGAGAGCACAAATAGATCTCCCGATGATGATAGAAAAATAACAAGGATGTTCTATAAATATGTTTTGGTCATGGACCAAACCAACAATTATGAGTGGATTCAGTTGCATCTATCCATAAAACAAGGATCTGGGTTCCCAAGTGGACATGGTCAACCATCAACTTAGTTGGTCATCAACCCAAAGAGTTGGTCGACCCACTTGATCAACAAGGTGAGGTTTACGATGGAGTCACATGTTCCATCATATTATGTTACAATGGGCATCATAATCCCTTGGCCTTCATTTCCTATTTCTTGGTTAGCATAACCCATTTGCCTCATGAACTTGGAACTAATGCCAGTAGTGTACTTTTCAAAGTCATTGAAGATATCTTGAGGAAGGGTCTTGGAAGGTGAGTTTACCATGATTAACTCCATCATGGTTCTAGCTTTTGTGGTGGAAATGGAAGGGGATTTCTTGGTCTCTTTTTCCATCATTTCAACTTCCAAGGGAATTTTGAGCATTTTCTCAATTTTTCTAGAAACAATTAAATGCATATAACAATGTTGACAAAGAGATTTTTTTTGTTGGTAAGGATCCAATTTGAGTGAAGAGGAAATTATATACTTTAAATTATTTTCTATGGAAACTAGAGAGTATTATTTTCCTAAACAATCTCTAAGCATGGATTTACACAATTTCTCATAACAACCATACAAAGAAATCAATTATTTCTCTATACAATGATTTATTCACCAAGTTAGAATAAGAAATACAATGAAAAAAAGAGGTTAAATTTCTTTCCTCCATGGGGACATGGCTCTCCCATTTTTACATACAAATTCCTTGCACTCAACAATTTCATTACAGTTTCATTAAAGACCAACAACCCAAAAGTTACTAATAACATCATTCATGTTTTTTTTCTTTCCATGAAAACCTTGAAAGGAAACCCAATGGATGCTTCCCTGCACTCATGGATGGAATCCCTAGTAAACACATCCACATAGATTAGTGCACCTCACATAGGGGTATTTCAACAAATCACTTGTTTTCATGAAAGTTTCCAAATGCCAAGCAACATTGGAAACAATCATTTGAGCTAATCCCTTGGGATAACATTATGCATGTAACTCAAACTACCAAATGAGTAATTCAATAGTTCGATCATTCTTCAATGGATACTCATATTTTCTACATTAAATTTATCTCTAATCTAACACTATAACATATAACTCTAGATATTTCACATAAATTTTATCCAAAAATATTGAAGAAGAAATGAATTAGTTAATATACCTAACTTAGTGCTCTTGAATACAACAATTGAGCTACCAGTTTAACCATCTTTCCTTACAAACACAAATTAGGTCAACCAATTTCCACCCAAACATGCCAAGGTAAAACTGTTTTCCCTTGGTCCATTGAGCTATGTGGAAACACACAATGAATGAAAAACAACAAGTAATATACCAAGATATGTACAATGGTGGTTTGCTCATCCATTGGCCTTGGTAGAAAAGCACACCACCTCTACCAAGGAGATCAAAAAACAATTTGGAGTATTGAAACTCCCATACAATAATGGCATGATCAAAACTTCATGGTTTCTTCACCAATTTAGGCTCCATACATCAATTCAATGTTTTGGCATCATTTTGATACATTTTTGATGGGATCCCCAACTAATGGAATGCATTAGTAGTCATAGGGAAAATGAGATTGTCACCTAGTCCCCATGCAAACTATATATATATATATATATATATATATATATATAGATATAGATATAGATAGATAGATAGATAGATAGATAGATAGATAGTTATAGCATTAGCACCCACCTATGTGTCAAGGAAATAAATTATTTGTTTTCTTAATTTATTATTATTATTATTATTATTATTATTCACCCCTACTTAGGTGCCACTCTAGTGTTTTTCTCAATTTTTAATTCATAAATAAAATTTAATTATCCAAATTCATTAAAACAATATATAGTTTAAATTGCAACTTTCAATGGGTAATTTTTAAGCTTCTATAATACAATGATGTGATCACGTGGTTTTACATAGGTTTGGCCAATGACCTTGAATTTGGTGAATATTTGAGCCTCTTGGGGAATTAAAGGCTTTGTGTCCATATTGTGGGCATCCCCAAACATAATCATGAAGCATTTCTGCTTCCATGACAAAAATACTCAAGATAGGCATGCCCCCTCTACCCCTAAATAGGCTTGACTCCTCTATCCAGTTCCATAGATCATACGTATCATGTAAAAAAAATTGTCTCATATTAAGTCTAGGTAGGTATGTCAATGCTACCACTGCCATAAGAAATGTTGGTCAATTTAATTGCTTAAATTGATGAACAATAAATTATCAATCTGGGACCTCATAAACTTGTTAGATGGCAACAAAATATATGCAGGATCGGGTAGCTAACTAATTCTACTGAATTCAAAAGAGAAATCAACTTAATGGATCATTTCCAAGAATCAATATTGAGGCTATGTTCATTACATTATTTTATCCTTATTTAGAGATATTCCTGTAGCAGTCTATAGTTCACTCAATAGTTTAAATGGTTCCCGTAGCTCCACAAAGAATCAAACTAAACAAATCTACAATCAAAACCAAAGATGTTAAAGTTTTTGTAAAGGTCCCACAACTCTCATTTTATCAATATTCATGTGGTCATAACTAGTAAATATTTTTGGTAGCACACCACACTCGGCCAATAACACACATATCAGAATTAAAGAGCATAAAGGAATGAACAGTCAAACAAGAATAAATCTGAATTATTAGTACCTATGTGTTGAAGAAATGTAAAAAAAAATCAAACAATCACATAATTAATACTCTTTGAGGATGGTGACTCTTAAATAAGAGATTGAGATGAATGGTAATTGTTAAAATGCATATCACAACAACATTCTACAATCAATGATTATTGTTGCAATAGGTACTTCATTCCTACTCTTCCAATTTGGATATTGAGAGTTTTTTCAAATAAATAAGGATATATTCTATAATAAGAAAGTAACACTAAAAACAAAAACAAAAAACATTTGTAGATTCAGACCTCCTGAGACATGGTTACTCTTGAATGAAATACCTTTATGATTGGATTTTGTAAAAATTTAAGTCACAACAATTCTTTGTAATGTTAATTTCTCTTCTGTCATGGGGACCCATTCCTAATCTATAAGGACTGATTCATTTGAGATGGTTCTCTAAGAGAAATTCTGTGCTGCAAATTAAACACTCCACACAACAAGATGAAATAGAAACACACAGTGTTGAAAGAAATACTTGAATAAGAAAAGAGCATAAACTAATAACATAAATAAAGAAAAGGAAAAAAGAACAGGCCTAGCTTTACTTGTGAAGTGAGGGGGGGCTTCCTCTTCTAGAAGTAAGATACAATAAAACTCGGATGCTAGGAACATCTTAACACACCACCATTCAGGAAAAGATTGATTCTATTATATTCTACACAGATTTCTTGTGATTAAAACATCTTCACCAACATTACATTCATTAATATCCTTCTTCAATGATGCACACTAAACTCTACTCTAACTTTTCTCTCCTCCCTATGACTGATATCCCTTTATATTTATACATACAACTAATATTTCATAAGAGGAAAGATGTTACAACAAGATGAGACCAATCTCTAAATAAGTGGATCTACAACCAACAGATCTTGGTTTTATCTTGAATAAGACAATGGTGGTTGCATACAATCCTAACAACATCATCCCCAAAAAATCCCATATTCCCAAATTCAACTAGGAGACAAAATTATTCACTACTACCAGATTTCCAAAGATGACTGCTATCAGATTTCTAAAAATGACATAAAATCCAATTTAAAGACACAACATACATTCATTGTTCTGCACTTTTTGAGAATTTTTCCCACGTGCTGCCTAAATGACCATATTCTACACAAAATTTATTTTGTGGAATTTCTTGATTCATCTCTATATTCCTACAATTGTTGTGGAAAGACTATCTATGAAAATAGTCTGCTATAGGAAATATGGTAGCAAGGGTGATAACGTATTTGAAATCACAAACATATAATCAATAAAATCGATCATAATTCTCCTTAATTCAATAAAACAAGGAAATTAATGATAATTAACTACTTAATACTTCGTAATCTTGTCATGGTAAATTCATGAAGAAACATAGTAAAAATGGCAATAAATGAGTGTAAGGATGTTAGGGACCTAACCTCCCTAAACCCTGACATAGGTATAATAATATATTTTCCATGTAATAAAGGCTGACATTAGTTAATAATTCCTATTTAATAAATGTGAACAAGTATATTTAAGAAGACCTAATAGAAGCTTCTACTTCTAGAAAGATCTTCCTCTAGAATGTTCTTTAGGAGATAGAATTAGTATAAATAAGAGTACGAGGCATGAGAAAGATTTATCTTGAGAATTTTTGTAATAGAGTGTTTCTCTCCTAGAGGTTTCCCCCTCGAAGAGGCAAGTGAACATTACTTTCTGTCAATAAAGTATCACTTTTTGTTGTGGTTCTCTACATTTTGTTGTTCCGCTGGTATTTTTTGCAATGTTTCTTTTTTCTACTTAATATCATAGATCTGGTACCTAACAAGTTTTATTAGAACACTTTCCTCTACGGAAACTGTGGGAATTGTTTTTTCAAGGTAGAGACATGTATTGTTGGCGTCTTTAAAGAACATATATATGTCACTCAATAGGTAAAACTATGGTGGGGAAGACTACACACAGGAAATATAGATGGTTTCACGGGGTTACTTAGAAATAAACATTTTACCTTTTTTGAAACCTTTGTAACCCCTATTGGTACCCCTCGAGTAGTATCGGATCAGAAAGAATATGTACATGACCATCACTCCCACGTAGCATCGGGTATATATGGATTCCCCTAGGTCTCTTGAAACCAGATCTAGATCAGTCGCCTAACTGTTATAATGACATCGAGAACAACCTATAAGATACTCTTTAGTACCTCTGAAATCGGGTAGCACAACCAAGGGTACAATAGAGACTCCTTAGTTGGTGGCCTAAGTAGTACTATTCAACCCTGCATGTATATCATAGAGTTATAGCACAGGGTAAACCCTTATCTGTAGGAACCATAAAAACCATAATCCTTTGGAAATAAATAGAACAAAAAAGGAACATATGATATCTATTGTTGCACAACCATGCCTCTTGCATTTTGGTTGTGAAATTCCTACCGAATTTTTCCTCCTACCAATTTAGGCACTTTGTCATTGTAGTATTCTTCAGGCCAAAGTATAACTCTATAGGATTTAGAAAAAAAAAGAGTATAGTGGTCCCACCAACACCCTTATTTGGGACCTATTCCATTGAATTCCTCTCTTTGCCCTGATCACATTGGTACCTATCATTTTTAATCCTTTTGTTATGTGGATGCAAATCTCTTCCCGACACTCTTATTTTTTTATCTATCCCATTGGATTTTCATTTTCTCCCTAGTCATCATGGTACCTATCACTTATAATCCCTTTTTTTTGGGTCCCACTCACCCTTCCCGACACCATTATTTGACACATATTCCATTGTATTTCCCTTATCACCCTGATCGTAGTGATATTGATCACCTATCCACCATTTTTCATTAGACCCACTCACCATTCCAGGCACCCCAACTTTCCATATGGACAACACTCACACCCAAGAAATACAGGCTGAAATCACCAAGAACAAGGCCTAGTTTGACCATTTCAAGGCACAAGTCCAAACAAAATTTTCCAAAGTTGACGATCTATTTAACCAATTAGAGGGAAAATTGGACAACAAATTTGACACCCTCAATGCCACTCTCAACCATTTTTTGAACTGATCCCAGGAACCTCCCTTCCCAGAATAACCCTTCCAAGTTGATGGTGCTAAATCCTCCCATACTATGGCCTTTCATTCCAACCCCTTTCATCATGACCCCCGTCCTCCCCAAGTTGAGGTCAATAAATTTGATGCCTCTTGATCCCACAGGCTGGGTCACCCAAATGGAGAATTATTTCTCTTCGCATGGAATTATTGATGAGTTGGAAAAAATCCATTATGTTATTCTCTATCTAGATCCTTAATGCTAGCAATCATGGAAATGGCCTAAAAATGCATGCCAAGGGTATTTTTCTTGGACCCAGTTTATTGCATAGATTTATGAATGCTTTGACACATACACCCACTATTTAGGTCATTTGACCAACTTGAAACAATATGACATAGTGGAAGACTTTATAACCACCTTTCATAACTTGACGTTTAGAAAAGAGGGCACTAAAAATTCCTTCTTTAGGGAATGTTTTATCAGTGGCCTAAAGGATAAAATCCGCACCCAGGTCCTCATGGATCACCCCTGGACTTGGTTTGAAGATGTAAAGAACCAATCTGGTTCTTACCATGCACATCCATCATAAATGGGATAAATAACTATAATCCATATTGGACAAGAAAATATATTGAATAAAAATGTATATGAATATGAGATGAGATTACAATGAGAAATAAGGGCTTTGTATACCCATATAGGGTTCCCTGTCATGAAGAGATGCGTCATTTCATTAGGATGTCATAACTCTTCATTGTTAATTATTATTTATTATTTATTTTTATCTGTTATTTATTATTATTATTATTATATATTTATTTATGTTACATTTCATTCCCCTTAAACATGCTTTTTCCTCAAAGGATAAATACTGAAGGCTTCCCCTTAACTTTTGTTTTGGCTCACACTGTCTTCTCAATATATTTTGTGCTTGTAGTTGTGATGCTCGACAAAACAAGATGATATAACCTTTGAATTCCTAAACTAATATGTTTCATGTTTTGGGGAGTGACCCATCCCAAATATACCTTCATTGGAATTTCTCGATTATCGATTGTTCTGAAAGGGCTTCTCATTTTAGGCTTCCATACAAGTTGTATATTTTTTCTTTGTTCCTTTACAATGTTGTAGTTTAGTTGTCAGTAAAAAGAACATTGTTCATATTCCTATTTACTTTGTTGTTGGTCATAACGACTCTTGTGATTCAGATGATGATAAAGAACCCGAATCTCTTTTGAATATTGTTTGTTGGATCTCTCTTCAATTCTTGATACTATTGGTAATTCAACTAGATCAGTGTTTATTCCCTTCTCCGAGGTCTAGATTTTTTTAACTGGAAGCTTCTTGATTTCCATAGGTTCAAGTATTGTTTCTTCACTGGTCATTGCTTATTTACTGTAAAAATGTTTTAACCTTTCCTTTTGTGATTTCTTCTCATTCTTCAACTTCTTGATTTGTGTGACCAAACTTTGATTATGAATATTTAGACATGAGTTTTCTTCCTTATCTGATTTTTCAACTTTGTTCCTGTCTTCCTTCTCATATTCTTCTTCTTTCAACATTCTAATTTCTTCCAATAATATTTGATTAAGGTTCTTTAAATGCGATGTTTCTTTATCTTTTTCTGATAATTTCTTTCTGAGGTCCTGATTTTCTTGTTCCAACTTTGAAACACGTTGTTTTATATCCTTTGACTTCATAATTTTTGTAAGTAGTTTATGATTATGGTTTCTTAGGCAAGAAATCCCTTCAACTTTTTCAATGATGATCTTGTCACTTTCTTTCTATCTATCCTACACATTTTGTATTGTTTTATGGTTATCTTGAAGGATCACTTCTGATACGTCCTTCAAGTCTTCTGATGATGGAGCTTCTGAAACTGACTTCATTATAATTTTCTGCAATGTGATTTTCTTCTTCTTATAAGAAAATGTTAAAAACTTTCTCCTTGTGTTGAAGATAAAAGTACCCAATGTATCCACCCAAGTTGACCCTAGAATTATATCAACACTAAGTGGCAACACCCATAATTTTATTCACCATTTAATTTCCCAGGAAATCAATTGTTATATATGTGCATCAACAATTTTCAAATCATGATCGCCAATGGTGGTTCCATGAAATGTGGTGGGAGTTGTGAAAATGTGCACCTATAAATTGGTTAGTACCACCTGAAATCTCATTTGTTTACTATCAACATGGGTGGTTGTAACATTTTTCTTGGTGTTTAATGGTTACGCACTCTAGGCCCCATCCTCATAGATTTTAAGGAATTAACCATGCAATCCCAATAGGAGGGACAACAATAGCAGTTCCAAGGAATCACATCAGTATCCCATGAGATCATCAGTTCCCATAGAACTGAAAATCTCCTAAAAAAGGTCATTTGTGAATTATTTCCCAACTCCATTCCGTTCAAGCCATTGAGACACCCTCTATGTACCCTAACCTCTAATCTATCCTCTCCCAACACCAAGTTATTTTTACCACTCCCCATGGACTTCCCCTTTCCTGTGGTGTTCATGATCATTTCATTCCTATAGTCCTAGGAAGTCTTCCCCCCAATGTTCACTCTTATCATCATCTCTTTTCCAAGAAGAATGAAATTGAGAAAATTGTTCAAGAATTGCTTGAAGCAGGTGCTATCCGTCCTAGTACCAGCCCCTATTATTCTCATGTGGTCATGGTACTCAAGAAAAAAGGAACTTGGGGAATTCTTCCATACTTTTTCACCCTCAACAAACTCACCATAAAAGAAAAATTTCCCATTCATGTCATTGATGATTTATTGGATGAATTGAGTGGTGCTCGGTAATTTACTAAACTTGATTTGTGTTCTGGCTACCACCAGATACATATAAAAGAGGAAGAAATACCCAACACTACATTTATATCTCATGAGGGTCACTATGGATTCTTGCTAATTCCCTTTGGCCTGTGTAATGCTCCCTCCGCTTTCCAAAGTATCATGAATCATGTCTTCCATCCTTTTCTCCATTATTTTTTCTTAGTTTTCTTTGATGATATTCTCATCTATAGTAAAACTTGGACAACCCATCTTGTCCATGTGGATCAAGTTCTCCATCTACTCTCTTAGCACCAAATTTTCCTCAAACAAAATGAATGTTCCTTTGGAGCCTCAAAAGCGGAGTACTTGGGTCATATTGTTAGCAAGGATGACATACAGGTGGATCTTAAGAATATTGAAGCTATGAAGGATTCACCTCACCCAAAAAATATTAATATCTTTCATGGTTTTCTGGGTCTAATGGGATATTATGGTTTATCCATAATTATGGAAAAATTGCAGCACCTCTCGCTGCTCTCCTTAAAAAGAATGATTTCACTTGGACTCTAGTTGTTGGACCTGAATTTTGGATACAATTTTGAGGAAAATTCTAAGTATGAAATAAATGTGCAGCATCAAAAAAAAGAAGAGAAGGAAGGAGTAGAGTGTGTAGTAAGGGCACATTAAGGATTGGAGTGCGTAGTAAAATCATACTTAGTGGAGAATAACGCAAGAGAATAATGATGGAAGATAAAGTGGGAGAAAAGGAAGGACAACAGTTTGGCATGAAAATGAAGAAATACGCACAAAAGTGGGAAGAATAGCAATCATGAATGCAAAAGCAACATGCAGACACAAAAGAAGGAAAATCACAGCCAAAAAATGAGTCAACTTGAGTTGTAATGAGTCAGAATGAGTTTTAATTTTGTTTTGGGGTTAAACGGGTAGGGCTTTGAGCCCTATAATCCATGTATAAATATGTAATTGGTCAGGTAGAATAGGTTGTTGTTTTTTTTTGTTGACACCGATCGAGGAGACTGAGAGAATAGACTAAGAATGGAAGAGTCTATGTCTGATTGTTTAAGGAGAAGTCGCAGCAAGAGGCTTTCACTGTAGAGCATCTAGGCAAGATGGAGAGAGAGATAGCATGATATATCTATTGTAATCACATTGCACAAGATTGATATGATTAAAGAAAGAATAATAAAGAAGCTATTCATTGTGGCCATAGCCCAAAGTTTGGTGAACAATGTTAATTACTATGCCTACTTGGCCTTTTATGTGATTGATCATGAATGTTCTTGTTATGCATGTTAGACTAGATCTGGTTATTATATGATCACTACACAGTAATTATGAATGTTATGAAAAATAGTTTAAGTTGAAATATGCAATATAATGGTGCTATACAATTGAATTCACCAATTAATTAAGGAAAAACACACATAATAATGCGCATAGAGTAGATAATTAAGAATGGATAAGATGATCACCTCCCATTCCCTCAATACTACAAAAACTTGGTTCCTGCATCCCCAATAGATGCCTCGAGTGAGACTTCACTTGCATGCAGGTGATGATGAAAGGGTCGGTGTATGAAGGGTTTTGTTGGTTAGATATAATGAACATAGGGTCTTACAACCGCACACCAACAAATGGTTCCATTTCCAGGATGTAGAATCTATGATTAAGGGAATGTTTTGGAGGTTAACTAAGAAAGAAATGTCAGAATGGCTAGAAGGGAAGGAATGAGAATTTGCTCAAAAAGAGAATAGAAACCCTCATATGAGAAACAAGAAATGGATGCAACGATATGTGTACATAGAGCTACATGAAATTTTATTTGGAAAATTATCGATTATTTTGACTACGTGGTTAGAAATATTGGTGGAGAATATTGGAAGGTACCGAACTTCATCACTGAGGAAATGGACTCCTGAGTTGGTAAGGAAGTTAAATTATGTAAGTAATAAGACTTCTCATGCAGTTGATTTTTGGTTTGACAGTATATTGGGAGATTATATTACAGATATTGTAGTAGATTATACCCATTCATACAATGTTGCAGAGAGGGATTTCTTCAAAGGTCCACTCGGAAGGTTTATGAAATCATTGGGTACGTGGATAAATATGTTGTTATGCCACATATGCATGATGAAAATGGATTATGATTGCTAAGGGAATTTTCACACATAGGGGAATTAGGGGATGACCAGAAGATAGTATGAGGGTAGGAGAGAAATGAAGAAGGAGGGGAGGGACTGAGGATGCAAAGAGATGAGGATTGTATATCAGAGGAAGAAGATGAGTTTGGAGTATTGCGTAGTGGAAGAAGGTACAAGAGGTTGAATACTAGGGATGAGAAGAGAGAGTCGTTCAATGAGTATGAGTGGAGAGGACCTTGTGAAATCATCCAGATCATATAAATACCATATGTAGAAGGAGACGAAGAGAATTCTCAGTTCATTCCTATAAAATAAGAGTCGACAAGTCTTACTCAGACTAGATCCTGCGTCGAATCCACAACCCTATGTGCCTCACCTAGATTGGTGTGCCTCACCTAGATCCTGCGTCGAAAGCACTTGTAGTTAGCAGAGGAAGTCAAAATAGTAGTAGTTAGAGTAGCGGAGGCAGTGTGATGAGTCAGAGTCATCCAACATCACCAAGTGGAGTTACTACAAAAAATAACATGGAAGGGTTAGACAACACATAGATACTTCCTGAGTTCGAGGGAGTTTGGATGAAGGACCTAGAACAACATTTATTCGTATGTGAATCAATTTGGGCTAAAAATAATGTCCAGGATGAGGCCATAAAGATTGCGCAATTGGAAACAACATTCATAGGTCGCGCACTAGTCTGGTAAATGAAACTGTAGAGTACCACACCTACAGTACAAGCAAGCACTTTAGTAGAAATTAGAAAAACATTGTTGAAAGAGTTCGAGAAACCAAAATCCAAGTCAGAGTACATTATCGAGGTGAATGAAATCACTAAGGTACACATTGAGTCAATATGGTACTTTGATTATGTTGGGTATGTGTTATATTCTTTGCACGAGTAGTAGTGTGCACAGGGGGGTAAGAGGGGGGGCCGCTAGGCCCCCCCTCGGGGGGTGCAGGGGGGCGGAGCCCCCCGCGCGGGGGTTTGGGGGTAGCGCCCCCCAAAAAAAATTTTGGGCCAACATATTTCCGGGACCACATGATATTAGGTGGTTTTCGGCACATGGTTTTTGCCGATGGTTTTCTATTTCCGGTTAAGGAATTAGGGTTTTGGACTAATCCAGGTCATTGGGTTAGGGTTTTGGATGCCGCTGGCTC